>PVIC010009944.1:0-44472 GCA_004025085.1 Thryonomys swinderianus
GAGCGGCAAGAAGCATGCGGAGTCCCAGGTCACCGTGAGCCATTTCCACAGATAATTGGCAAAGTGACCATTCACATGTAGGAAATGGAAGACTGGTAACTAAATGCGGTAGTTTATGGTCGCCCAAAATATTTCTCCTGTATTTAGTTTCATCGGATATAACCTTCATAAAGATTTAAGAAGTTTAAAGTTGCCCACAGCTGCTTGAGCTTGGCAGGCTAGTTGGCAAGCCAGCGCGCTAGGTTCGGAAGCGCCTCTCCGGGCAGCGGTCTTGTGTTCCCACAGAGTCCTGGGAGACTCAGCTGGGAAACTGCACTGGGGCTGCGAGCCTCGGGGAACCGCACAGCCGCTCTGGCAGGTGGTATTTCAGGGGCGTAGCACTTGCTTCAAATGGCCCTCTTGGAACAGATTGATACAAATACCTTGGGCGCCACAGTTCATAAAGAAATGGGGCTGGAAGACCACAGCTTGGCAAGCAGTAAAGCTGAGCGTGCATGTCTGACCATTGTGCCATGTAGTTTTGGTGGAGGAAGGAGCCTGAGGGGTGGGCTATACATCGAGCAGGAAGAGCAATGAAGTGGGATGTCCTGGGTTCCAATCTCGACACAACACAACCCCAGTCCCTGCTCATAGGAAGCGTCGCTTCCCAGTGTGGTCTCTCCTTTAGGGTTCACGTAGCAGCCAGATCAAATAATACAAAACGCCTCAAGCGTACGAAGCATCATCATCATGACCGGTGCTTCTTTCCTTCTGCCACACTTCCTTCCAGCTGTGAAGGGTTTCAGTCCTACCCTTCCTTTCCGTGTTCCCGTGCCTGGGTCCTGCTAAGGTTGGCCTGGGAAAGGCCCTCGCAGCAGCAGGTACTCAGCGCTGGGAGGAGCGCCTTGCCCCAGCTGACGACGGGCTCTGGCTCTCGCGGTGCTGCCTCAGGAGCGGGAAGTGGCCCTTCCCAGAGGACGGGTGGCTGTGCAAGCCTAGGACACGGCGGCTTTGCACTGTTCAGACTCGCTTTGTTCTCTTTCTCGCCCCCGTGACTTTGTAAATACTACGTTTTTCCATGACACAGATTATGGAAGGATCTCTGATACCCAGAAACGTCATCAGGCACCCAGCCACGGGCAAAGCGCGTCTGTGTCCACCTCAGTGATGGCAGTGGGCAGGAGCTTTGCAGACGGGTAGGAAAGTTTGTGCTGGCTCCAAACCAAATGTTCTATTAAAATATCATCGAATACGTTTTATTTACTCAAGCGATTTTGGAGTGTCTGCTCTTGCCAGGGACTTAGGCCTTGATGTGTTTCAAAGCCATAAACGTGGATCTAATTTGCTTACACAGGGCTTTCATAAAATAAGTGGGATTCGGAAATCATGTTTTTTTAAAAAATTTTCTTGTGATGATTAAGCTATGAACAGAGGAATCGGGCAGGTTCACAGAGCACTGAGGCTGGAAGAGGACTAGACTGCCCCCCGGGCTCCAGCGGCCTCTCAGGCAGGGGCGACGGCGCCCGGAAGGAGCCGTGGACGCGGTTCGCTCCGGGCTCCGCCGCCGCCGGAGGCCTCGACACAGCGAGGCAGCAGCGGAGAGCAGGGCCCACCCTCACCCCCGAGACCGCCGCAAGGCTTACTAAACGGAAGTCGCGGGCCTTGTAGGGGGACGGGACAGATGCAGACCCTGGAGGCTGGGCTTCAGGCAGCAGAAAGGAAGCGGAGCAGCATCCTGTTTTAGCAAGCGTGCTCTGAGGGCAGGATGGCACAGGGACGGCAGGCAGGTCTGGGCACACACGAGGGTGTTTCCGAGTTGCTCCATTTGAGATCTTCGGGGTCAGGAGTACGAGGTCTGTGCTGCTCATCGCCCTCAGCACCCAGGGAAGCCCTGCATCCCGGCTCCTGCCTCTTGCCTGCCGGGTGCCCTCCAGCGTCTCTCCTTACAGACTCGGAAGATGCCCACACCCGGGTCCCCTCCGCAGCAGCCGTAGCGGTGGTGATGGGTACTAGGGAGGAGGCGGCGGGTGTCTGTTCGCTGTTCCGCCCCGATTGCAGTTCCAAGTTATCTCCGCGGCGGGTCTTCGTCCGGGGCTGCCTCTCTCCCCGGGGGTTGTTTGCTTGCATATGTTTGAAGAAAAACTCCCAGAGGGTCGGACTCCCACCTTCCACAGCACCTCACAGTATCTACCCTGAGCTCCTCGTGGGTGGTGGCTCAGTACCCAATGGGAAGAAAAGTTCTCACCGGCTTTTGGCTTCACCAAGATGGCGCTGTACTTGGCCAGCGACTGCAGTGACCACGGCCACGGCCTTTCCGGGTGTGGTGTGGGGGAGCGTGGCTGGCCATCATGACCCCCAGGACACTGGCCAAGCTTTTCTTTGCACCAGGCAGCAACTACAGAGGGGGCAGAGCCAGGCTAGAATACTGCCTGTCCTGCAGAGGCCCAGGGGACCTTCCTGATGCCATCTTTCTGGTGCCACCTCAGCAGGCCTGTGCCAACATGTCCTGCACAGTCTGGATAAGAGGCGAGTGGCTCACGTTCTCCTCCCAGGCAGCAGTGGGGAGGAGCCTGCTGGGAAGAAGCCTTCGCTTCAGACTCCTGCAGATGCCTGGCTCCTGGTGGGGCTCAGAGGCCTCTCTGCCTCTCGTCCCCCCTTTGTCCCTGCTGATGACGGGAGGGACCATGTGCCAAGTCTGTGTAGACTCTGATCACTGGAGTGTATAAAAACTTGGCCATGAACACAGTGCCGTTTAGTTACCCAACTATAAAGGATACCATGTAGCTTATTGCAAGTTTTTAAGTTTTGTTTTCTGCGTGTGTGGTCAGTAAGTAAAAGTTCTGGAAGATGGCTGTCATTTAAATGTGTCCGTTTACAGCACTCCGGAGTCTGGAGAGCACCTCTGGCTTTTCTTTCTACAGGCAGAGTTTTGGTGCCTGGGAATCTGGGCCCCAGACAGGCAAGATGAGCCACAGGCAGGAGGGCCCGGCTCCGTCCAGCGTCCTGGGTCAGGGCGGTGCACCCTCCTGCAGCTCTCCTGTACTAGGCCTTCCCCTGGCCCGTCCTCAGGGTGTCCACACGTCTGACAGGGCAGGTTACACATCTGGACTAGATCTCTCTCAAGAGCTCATGCAAAAGGCAGGAAAGGCACAGAACCCAGGTAGGTGCACGCGCCCCAGGCCTTCGGCACATAGCTGTGGCGGATGAGGGGTCCCAGGAGACACCTGCCCCGTGTCCCTCAGAGCCTCGCACTCCTGTCTAGACACTGGTCTCACACCTTTTTTGTCGATAGGACTGAGCTCGCCAAACAGATCAGTTTTTCACTGTGTCACATCCAGTACCTGGGCCTCCATGGGCTTTCGTAATTGATACTATAGAACCGAGAATTTTTTAAAAAAATTTTTTATTGGTACTTTTTATTGGTACATTATATACACACAAAACAATTACACTCCATATTGAGAATTTGTACCACTGTGTGACACAACTTAATTCTCATTTCCCCCTCCTTACCCCCCTTCCTCCCCCCGCCCCTATATATATATATAGAAGCATTGTTTCCTTTTCTTACCATCAGTGTTTTTCTTTCCTCATTATTTACCCTTAAGCCCCAGTACCCTTTGAATATTTACTGTTTCACAATATCAATCATGCATTCTAGAACACATTTATAACTTCAGTTTCTCATATCAGAGAAAATATACAATATTTGCTCATCTGTGACCTATTTATTTCACTTATGAGTAAGTTCTTAAGATATGTCCACTTAAGTATAAATGATTCAATCTCATCATTCTTTATGGCAGAGTGATACTCTATTTTATTAAAAAAAAAAACACATCTTCTTTATCCAGTCTAAAGTTGATGGGCATTTGGGTTGTTTCCAAGATTTAGCTATCACAAACTGAGCTGCTATAAACATGGGTACACATGTCATTGTGATATGAGTCTTGTAATTCTTTTGTGTATATCCCTAGCAGGGGAATAGTAGGGTCAAATGGAACCTTTAATCCTAGGTTTTAAAAAAATCTCCACACTGATTTCCATAATAGTTGTACTAGTCTACATTCCCACCAATGGTGGAGAAGTGTTCCTTTTTCTCCACTACCTCACCAGCATTTGTTGCTGGCTAATTTTGAGATAGCAGCCATTCTTTGTGGAGTGAGATGAAATCTCAGAGTTGTTTTTATCTGCATCTCTTGTATGGCAAATGACATTGAGCATTTCTTCATATACTTCTTAACTGCTTTTACTTCTTCCTCTGAAAAGTGTCTATTTATTTCAGATGACCATTTTTGAACTGGGTCTTTAAATTTGGGGGAAATGATTTTTTTACTCTTTATATATTCTATATATTAGCCCTTTGTCTGAGGAATTACTGGTAAAGAATATTTTCCCATATTGTCAGTTGCCTTTTTGCTCTGCCAATGTCTTCTTTTGCTGTGCAGAAGCTTTTTAATAGAAAGAGATCCCATTTGTTGATTTCTTCTGATAGTTCTCATGCTCTAGAGGTTTTGTTCATAAAATCTTTCCCTAAGCCAGTGTCTCCAAGAGTTTCACCTAAACTGTTTTGCAGCAGGTTTAGTGTCTCTGTTTTAATATTTAGGTCTCTCATCCACTTTGATTTTAGTTTAGTACATGGTGAAAGAGCTAGATCTAGCTTCAGTCTTTGGCAGGTTGTAGCCCAATTTTTTCGGCACCATTTGTTAAAGAGGCTGTCTTTCCTCCATTGAGGATGTTTGGCTCCTTTGTCAAAGATGAGGGGGCTTAGTGTATCTGGCATTGTTTCTGGATCTTCTTATCTATTCCACTGCCCCTCGGGTCTGTATCTTTGCCTGTACCACGCCATTTTTATCACAGTGGCTTTGTAGTGAAGATTCAAATTGGGGAAAGAAATACCCACTGCCATATCCTTGTTTCCTAGAATTGCTTTTGCTATTCTAGGTCTCTTGTGGTTCCAGGTGAATTTTTGGATGTTTTCTCTAGATCTGTGAAATATGCTGTTGGGATTTCAGTTGGGATTGTATCGAATCTATATAGCAGTTGTGAGAGTAAAGCCATTTTGATGGTTAGTTCTTCCTACCTAGGAACAAGGAATGTCTTCCCATTTTCTGATATCCTCTTCAATCTCCTTTTTCAGAGTGTTGTAGTTTTTGAAGTAGTGGTCCTTTACCTCCTTTGTTAGATTGACTCCTAGATATTTCATTTTTCTGGGTGCTATTGTAAAAGGGACTGGCTCCCCAATTTCTTTCTCTATTGATCTATTATTTGTGTATAAACATATGATTGATTTTTGAGCATTGACCTTGTATCCAGCTATGCTACCTAATTTGGTGATTAAGTCTAACAGTTGTTTGGTGCAGTTTTTGGGGTCTTCTAGATAGAGTACTATGTCATCAGCAAATACTGACAGTTTAACTTCTTTTCCTATCTTTATTCCCTTTATTTATTTCGATTGTCTAATTGCAATGGCTAATGTTTCTAGCATTATATTGAACAGGAGCAGTGACAGTGGACATCCTTGACTTGATTCTGATCTTAGTGTAAAAGATTTCAGTTTTTGACCATTTAGGATGATGCTGGCTGTTGGTTCCTCATATATAGCTTTTATTATGTTGCGATACAGTCCATCTATTCCAAGTTTCTGTAGGGTTTTGATCATAAATGGGTGTTGGATTTTGTCAAATGCTTTCTCTGCATCTCTTGAGATGACCATATGGCTTTTGTCTTTGAGTCTGTAGATATAGTGAATAAAATTTATTGACTTACATATGTTGAACCATCCTTGCATCCTTGAGATGAATTCAACTTGGTCAGGGTGTCTTCTTGATAATTCTCTGTATTCTGTTTGCTAGTATCTTGTTGAGGATTTTTGCATCGGTGGAGAACCGAGAATTTGTTTCATACTAACAACTCAGTTTCAAAGCTTTAGGGTCTGGAGAGGGTACAACCAAGCTCTCTGACTTCAAAATCTGTTTAAAATGGATAATTGAGATGTAAGAGAAAGAATAAAACGGGCTCTTTATAATACCTTGCAAAAGAAAACACAAACTTGTGAAACAGTGCCTAGAGGAAGGGAACTAATGTTGCTTTTGTAATCTTCTATGTGATACAAAGTATGTTATTATTTTGATTCCACTTCGTAGTGAAAAGTCACGGTTTAGAAAGGAGGAACAACCTGGGCTGGAGGGTTAGCTCAGTGGTTCTGGCGCCTGCCTCGCAAGCGCAAGGTCCTGAGTTTGATCCCAGTAAACACATACAATGCTGGGCGTGGTGACTCACTCACGCCCACCAGCCATCAACACCGCATACCACAGTGCCGGGCGTGGTGGCTCACGCCTGTAATCCCAGCACTCGGGAGGCAGAGGCAGGAGCATTGCTGAGTTCGGGGCTTGCCTGGGCTACATAGTGAGCTCAGGGCCAGCCTGAACTACAAAGCGAGACCCTGTCTCAAAGCAAAAACAAAAACAAAAACAACTGAATAGCTTGCTGTCTATTGCGTAACTGTTTACTTTCCTCATTCTCTTAAATATGTTAACGAGATGCATAATTTCTCAACTTTATTGTGTCAAACTACTCTTGGATGTTCTACTTTGCATTTTTTATTTGTAGATTTAGAACTAAGGTTCTTTCAGCTTTTTTTTTTTAGCAGCAATAGAGGGAGACTTAGGACAAGACGGGAATAGAGACTGAAGATTTCTTTTGTATGAATTAGAGAACATCTAACAGAGATAACAAGGTTGAAGTTGAAAGGAGGGAAGAATGGCTTGTGAGGTTCACAGTGGGGAAGCTAGAGGACAGAGGACGGATTTGGTGAGGCACTTCCTGTGATGGCCACCAGATGGCACCATCGTCCTAGGAAGATTTCCTTTCTCCGCCAGTAGGTGGTCACAACCTGGGTAAGGGATAAAGAGCGGAACTGCTGGTAACACACAGGACACTGAGTGGTTGGGTCTCTGTATTTTACCTGCCAAGAACAATGAGCTGGCATGGTGGACCTGTGTGTCCATGTAGTGGAGGGAAGGGAAGACTAGGGATTTTAGGGAAAAAAAAAAAAACGATGTAGGATAGCTTTATTGTGGTATAATTTACACACTGCAGACTTCACCCATTTCACTGTTTCATGGTTTTTAGTACAGTCATTTTGTAACTATCAATTTTAAAACATTTTTATCACCTCCAAAAGAAACTCTATTTTCTTACCCCTCTGCCCCAACTCTGTGACCTTTACTCTTCCTCTTGGTGCTGTTCCCAGACACCGCCAACCACCAATCTACTCTTCGCATGTGTAGAGTGAGTTACTCTGCGCGTCCTGTATCCAGGGAGGCGGCCGAGGCGGGCTCTGTGACAGAGCTGCACGCTGCTGGCCGCCTCCGCTCGCCTCAGCCTGAAGCTTCGGGCTGGCTAGACAGGCTGAGCGCTGCCAGGGACTCGCGTCTGCAGGCTGCCGGAGTAGCAGCACCCGTCCAGAACAGTGATCTCCCTCCCTGGTAGATCATCAGGCACTTTTAATATCTGTAAAACGAAAGGTTCCCAGGCCCTGTGTCCCCAGAAATTTGTATTTTGCAGTTGTGCACACCGAAGCTTGCCTCAGATTTGACTTTTTCAAGATCCTTAGTGATGCACACGACCACCTTGCTGTCAGCAGGAGGAATCAAGTGGAAGAGACAACGGAAACTGGTTGGGGTGGCTGATGAGAAGACAGTGGCTTTGTCGTGCGCCGGCCCCCAGCAGCAGCCCGCCTGGTCATGTCCGTTCTACTTCCTGCTCAGCCAGCAAGTTTCCCAGCGTGGTGCGGCAGCAGGAAAACTCCGCTTGCAGCTCACCAGACAGACCATCCTCCCGGCGGGCCTCCGGGGCTGTTGTGAGCATCCAGGGACAATGACTGTGAGAGTGACATCGTGCAAATCGGTGCATCAGGAGCAAACGGCAAGATGTTACACGAGGACCCTGTGCGCTCACCTCAGGGTACACGGAGACTTGGAAATGTCTCTGCAGACGCTCAGGGATTAGCCATTATTAAAGCACCTGCTGCCTCTTACTGGGTTTTGCTTCCTGATGCCCTGTCAGGGCACCTAGATAGCTAGTCACCCTCATGTCCAGAAATGAGGAAACCCGGCCTCATTTGTCTAGAGTAATGGAGCTAATTGATTTTATTTGTTTTGGACAAGTAACATAGCAAAGTCCACACAATCCACAGTGGCAACACAGAGCGAGTTTGAGTTCGCTGAGACCTCGAGCTCGCACGGGTGGGAAATTCTCTTTAAGCAAGTGACTTACAAATACAAAACCAGGGCACAGACCTTGGGAGTGGACTGCACAAATGAGGGACCCTCATTCACTTCCTGGTTAAGTCGGCCTCTAGGCACCTAATGAGAAGAGCCCGACTTAGGTGAGTTTATTTATGTAAATGACACCAGCCTCACTGGGAACCCTCAGCTGCCCGAGCATCCCAGAGTGGAAGCTATTTCATCCACACATCTGTGCTGGGCACCGGTGATTTAAAAAGAATACGAAAGAAACGAAAGGTTCAGAAAGCAGCCGTCTAACGCAGGCAGAAACTCAGAAAGACAGAGATGGATGCCAGGCTTCGTTGGCTGCGGTCCGGGCTCCGGGTTGCTGACTGAGCCCAGCTTCTATTTGTGCCTCCTCTGATTTTGGTCTCAGAGAACCCTTCTCTCGTTGCTATTTTTCTTCTGTTCATTTCATGGGGAAGTGGATAAACATAAGTAAAAGTCTTTGGGGATTTGAGATTTACATGACGTTCTTGTGACTGGACCAAGTAAAGTCCTTTAAATCTCAAGTCACTCCCTTGAAATAAATAAAAGTGTGTTAATATTCCAGGGTGCCTTTTCCCTAAAAGATATCCTGTGCCACTGAAAAAATTAGAAAAACATGGGCATCCTGAATATATCTATCATAGAGAAAGTTATTTCTAATTTGGTAAAACAACATCTTCATCCAACTGTGTTTCTTTAATCATATAACATTAGGCCCTTAAAAAAAAAAAAAAGAAAAAGAAAAACCTAGTTCCTGCAGTGGCAGGAAAGGTATAACAAGGAGACAGATAACCCTAAGCTCCAAAGAGGCCCTAGTTTGGAAGGGCTTTTGTGATGTTTGCTTTGTGTCATTTTTTATGGCTACATTTAGATTTATTGAATCCCCATGGAGGAGAATCTAAGCGATGAAGTCCTGAGCCCCTTTAGGTAAAATCAAGGTTGTTCTCCACATGAGACTCTCTCTGCGTTGCTGGGACCGACGACAGAGCGCTCTCGGTATCAGCCCAGACCCACTGGTTTCTGTGGCAGTTTTACTGTCGCTCAGAAAAGAGCCTTCAGAGCCCTGAAAGCACCGAGGGGCACTAGAGCCTGACCGAGTTTCCACGTCTCCTTGACGTACCGGCCGGAGTGTCCATCGGAGCCTGTGGCTGGGGAGCAGCCCCCCGTGTCCCGTCCGAGCCCACCAGGTCCCAGAGCTTGGTGCCCCTCCCTGTCTCAAATTATGCCTTCAACAGCTCCTCTCCGGTAATTCCAAAACTCTTAACAAATCAGTCCTAAGACAAAATAAACAAATACGCAGAAGAGCAGTAGAGTATTTAGGGCGTGGTTTTAATTAAAATTTTTAAGTTTTCCTTTTCAAAATCCTGTATCTATTAAATATGAATTCATTAAATAGGAAGAAACAGACTTCTCAGCAGGAAGGTAACAAAGGCCTGTCACCCTCAGCAGTGGTGAGTCTTCCAAAGAAATGACATGGTCCTCTCGTTCCCAAGTTGAACTTTGTGGACGAAGTTAAATCGTAGCGGCAGCCTGATTAATGTCGGAGCATATATTATACCATGTAAACCAGCTCCGTCCAGTGCCCGGAGGAAGGAATGGCGGCCCTGCCCTCGGCGAAGGAGCCTCCCGTTCAGGGACAGGAGAACGAGCTCGGGGCACGAGGCCCAGCTGTCCAGGCGGCGCCTTCTGCAGTTTCCTCCGGAGCCTCCAGTGTGCCGTGACCAGGCTGTGCCTCTGTCCCTCCTCAGCTGGCCCGTGGCTCCCCGGCCGCTGACGCTGGAATCCGGGGGAAGAGAGGACCTGAGTCCGGTGTTCTGCTTGCACCGCTCATCCTCCAGGAAGTGTCGTCATCGCCTGCGCTTCACAGAGGAGGAAGCGGATAACCCAAGTCCTGAGGCAGCAGGTACAAGGTCACCTGAGTTTTAAACCGGTTCATGAAATGCTCACACATTTTTCAATGATGACCATGACTGACCTTTACTATGCTTAATGTTTCCCTGAATTCATGAAGGACTATTTTATTGTATGTTATCTTCATATCAGCTCCTTGAGGTCCATACTGTTTAGTAACCCACTTTACAGGTTTGTTCTATAGCCAGTGCCGTGACAAGAAGATTCAAACACAGGCAGCTGGAGACAGAGTCTGCTTTGTGGGGCCTCAAGCCTGACTTCCTATGTATCCATGTATCCAGCATGATCCATTGTGTATCAGTATGACAATTTGAATAGATGAGGATAAATTAAATTTACCTTTTTTTTTTTCTCTGAGACAGAGTCTCGCTTTGTAGTTCAGGTTGGCCCTGAGCTCACTATGTAGCCCAGGCAAGCCTCGAACTCACAGCAGTCCTCCTGCTCTGCCTCTGCCTCCTGAGGGCTGGGATAACAGGCATGAGTCACCACACCTGGCACCGTGGTGTGTGGTACCAGGGACTGAACTTAGGATCTTGTGGTTGCGAGGCAAATGCCGGAACCACTGAGCTAAAAACCTGATCCCTAATTCACCTATTTTTGGCATGAGGGCACTAAACAATTTAAAGACACATATGCAGCTCACAGTGTTTGTCAGTCAGATACTGTTATAAAAAGAGTCCACAGGTCCCTCACATGAACATCATTTCTTGTCAATTGTTCTAGATAAAATTTAGGTCAGGGAATGAGTGGGGAGGTCGAAGCAACCTTAAGGGGAAGTCATGTGTTATGAGTTTGAGTTACTTGTGCTTTGTTTAACCCCATAACCATGGTGCAGGGTGGGGGTGGGGGACTGACAAGAGCCCTATTTAAAGTTCAGAAGATTTATTTAAATTACCTTTTCAGCGTCTCCGTGTCTTTTACCTGCTGAGTCTGGCCACAGATGCCCCTCTCCCGGCATTCACAGGGTCCACGTGACTTTGTGGCACCTGGCATTGACTTTTGCAGCATGGCTAGTGGGTCCTGGTTCCAGCTGATTCCCAGCATGTGGTCAGCACTTAACAAGCACTTGGGTGTTTTCTGTTTCATTATTGTTTTATTCTTAATAACTATTGCCAAGCAGAGTTTCCATGGATACAAAATGCAGAAGTTCTGTGAGATGGAAAAACGACAGGCCGGAAAAACATGACCAAAGGTGTGCAGAGGGTTTAGGCCTCACTTCTCCCCAGCTACTGCTGCACACAGTGTGCTGCAGGCCCTCCCCTGCTCAGGCCAGACTCACGAGCAAGCAAACACAGAAGGCAAGAGGTGCTGGAAACACAGATATGAAAGGGTGACATACAAGGAGGTTACTGGTGCCCAAGACACATTTATTCTAACCATTTATAAAGGACACTTGCTGAGAATTTATAGCAGCTCTGGACAAAGAGAGGGAAAGAAGAGACTGATAATGCAGACAGCAGTTGGTCAGGTTGGATGCGTGTGATCTTTGCCCTGGCCCAGAGCCTTTTCCTTGCCCAAACGGAGTCCCTGTGCCTGGCTGGGGAGCCTGAGCACAGGACACTACTGATCTGACCAGCGCAGAGTCCCGGAAAGGATGCTCAGTGCCCGGCCAGCTGCTGTCGTGGTCTGGCCTTGGCTGCACCGCCGACTCCCGCATTCCTTCGTCTGCACCCTCCAGAGCGGACACATCACAGCGCCACCCTGTGTCCACACCTGGCCTCAGCCGTGTCCCCAGCATCCTGCTTCCCCTGCAGGCCTCTGGCTGTCTGGAAGATTGAGAGAAACCACCGAAGAGCCTTGGGGCAGAGTCTCCCCACTCTGGGGACCTTGCGCTGATGTCACATGCAACCTCACTCCCGCGTGGTGGTCCTTTTCCTCGGCCTTTGCAGGTCTTTATTTTTGTTGGAAGCGATTTCTCTGGATGCTTACTCAGCACTGAGGAATTTCTTCACACTTCCTGCGCTCAGGGTTGGCCTCTGGTGTCCTGCTCAGCTGGACCCGCCTGCCTCTGAGCACCCTCACTGCTCTCGTTAACTCACCTGAGTGTCCAATGTGCCCTGCTTGTCTCTCCAGTGAGTGCAGTAGGGGCCTGGAATTCCTGATCGGAACTCACTGCTTTACTAAAATCCATATCTCAGAATGATGTCTCACAACATGTGATGCCCCTGCTCCTGCACAATATAACTTATATTTCGCAAAGTGTCAAGTCACTGCCATGTGAGTAGACAGCCCACCTACCTCAAGGAATGTGATCCAGGTTTTGTCACAGAACAGAGGACTCTGGCTAAAGAAGGACGTCGGTCAAGCGCAGTCACAGGAAGGGAGGTGCAGTCGGGATGTTATGTAACCCAAGGCCATGTGCCGTCTGTGGAGCCAGATCCCAAGGGCGCCAAATTCATGTTTAACTTTTTCTGGTTTTGCCTACATCCGCTCCTAATTCTGACCTCCACCGCTACTTTAGTTCCCATTATTTTCTTGAGGATAACACGTATCTTGAGTTAATCACTGCTCTGCCTTCCAGCTAAACTCATATAACTTCAGCAAAAATCACAGAAGAAAGTTTTTTGTTTTTGTTTTTGAGACAGGGTCCTGCTTTGTAGTTCAGGCTGGTCCTGAGCTCACTGTGTAGCCCAGGCAAGCCTGGAACTCAGCAATCCTCCTGCCTCTGCCTCCCGAGTGCTGGGATGACAGATGTAAGGCACCACGCCTGGCATTTGTGGAGTGTGGTTACCGGGGATCGAACTTGGGAGCTTGTGCTTGCCAGGCAGGCTCTGGAACCACAGAGCTAAATCCCTGGCCCAGAAGAAAGGACCCAAACTGGACCTTCACAGCCATAAAGATTGGTGAACTGAGACCTCATTTCAGGCAACAAATAAATAAAAGTTCTCCGAGGGAGCTGAGAGAGTTTCGTGGGTCCCCTACTCACAGCACATGTTTTCAGAACCTACCAAGTTGACAGCTGTCCTAAAAATGTGTCATTTTATGAATCACTGTCGTTTATTCTCTGGGTTCCACGCGTGTGGATCAGGAAAGGGCGAGGCTTGCCGCAGGGACAGGAGAGTTAGTTGAACTCATAGAATAAAATGTGAACTTTTGCAAATGAGTAAACAGCTAAAGCAAACACTCTTAGGAAAAAAGACGCATTTTCTCCTTGTGAAAAGCAAGCGGTGCCTGAGCAGAAGACCTTGAAAGTGAACTAAAAAGCTCTTCTAAAATAAACAGCTCCGCTGTGATCCTAAATTGGGACCACATGTAGATCGAGCGCCACACGCACAGCCCAGGGAGACTCCGCGCTCTGTCGCGCTCTGCGTGCCTTTGCGTAGAGGATGAGCCGGTGGTCATGGGTCCCCAGGAGCCCGGGTTTTTCAGTCCGGTGTGTGAGAGAAGGGCCAGAGCCACGAGGGACGGAACAAACGGCTTTCAAAGGAAAGCACCTGAACTGGGTCTCTTTCTGCCTGCCTGCCGAGGCTCCCAGCAATGCCGGGGATGGATGTTCGCCCTTGGGACCCTCCTCTTTCCGGCTCAGCCCGGAGCGTAAGGATCTCACCGGTGACGCCTCCTCGGTCAGACCTGCCCAGAACCGCGCCTTCGCTTTTCGCACTTGCCGTGCTGTGTGTTCCGGGGTCACAGTCAGGAGTTTGCAGAATGTGGAGATTTTGACATAAGCCCTCACGATTCTAAACTGCTCACGCGAAGGAGGAAGAGGAGGAGGAGCGGGGAGGCGACAGGATCCACGTTGAGGGCAAGGTGTTGGGTTCGACTCCTCATCGCAGGGGGCGTGTTTGTCTCTCTCTCGAGCTCATGGCCTTTCCCACCCAACCGGCAGCTCCATCAGACACACTTTATGTGAACAGGCTTCATTCCCTGTACCTGGAAAGTGAACTCCTTGAGAGTCGGTGGGGTATGGGAGGCCACCCCTCAAGAAATGAACAGAATGAGCTCATTGAATTATTTCATTTTAAACTGGTAAGGAGACATTGGTGTGAGCAGAAAGTTCAACTGCTTTGAGTTGCTGTCCTTCAAGACCCCAAATACGGGACGACGATGCTCAGAATGAAAAAGATATAATCTCCTTAGCTTGGGCTCTATGAATTGTTAAGAAACTGCGACTATACTAGAAAAGCACCTAACGTTTTCTGAGTGTGTACTACCTACCAGGCACAGATGTAAGCATTTTAAATGTACGATGTAGTTTATTTCTCCCATCCGGTAATGTCCTCACACCCAAAGGGTATGAGAGCCAACAAGGCTGGTAGGTTAGGGGAAGGATGGGGACTTGAACCCAGGGCCCTGTGAGGAGGAAGCCGTGACAGATTCTTTTGTACCAAAGGAGTTCTTGGCTGTGGGGGTCCTGAGTCGATGAAAGTAGTTGCGTATCGTAAATGTTTGAACTGTAGGACTCTCATTTCTCAGCAGATATTAAAGCAAAAAGAAATCTTCAGAGAGGTGAAGGATGGACGTGCACAGACGTCACTCGGTTCTTTTTCTCCTTCTTATCCCACTTGCGTCACGTGGGTTGTGGGACGCTGGATATTAAACATCTAAATGTTTAAATTCCACCCCCACAGTGGCCATTCCTTCCAGAGTCCCGCTTCAGTAGGGCCAGCGTGTCTCCATCCCTCTCTCCCTGCCTATCTTCTTTGTTCCAGTGAGACAGTAATGGGGTGACGCGGCTCGCACACTATACTGAGGAGAAACTGAGGCACAGATCGTGCGGACACTGACTGACGAGGCCCCGATCGCGAGAAGTGACTGCATTTCTTGTCAAAGTGTAGGGGAAAAGTCCAACTTGCACGGCCCGAGAGACCGTCCTCAGCCGAGCTTCCTCAGACCCGTCTTGGCGCCCCGAGTCCACCGTGCTGCTCGCGTGCCGCGTCCTCCACTGCCCCGCGGCCCCTCTGTGGGCTCTGGCCTCCCGCAGGCTCCGCCCTCCTCTAGCCGGGCGCCGGGGCCTTTCTGCCCCCGCTTCTCTCCGACCGCTCCAGGCGCTGTCCCGCTGCCCGTCTCAGGAGAAGGCCCCAGGCGCAGCCCTCCTCGGAGTAACCGGTCTGACTGCGCCAGCCTCAGGGCCACGAACAAAATAGAAGGTGACTGTTACCTTACACACCATGTGCGGAGAGTCGCCGCAGGAGCGGACGAGACTGCGGTGTATTTTTAGCGCCCGCTGTTTGTGGTGACGAAGTGCGCACGGCTGGATCTCTTCCCGCCGCCCGCTGAATGGCTGGCATTGAGCGTGTGCCCGCTGCCTGCCAGACTCTCCTCACGGACTCCCATTTTATGGGCGGGTGGCTGCCTCCTTGGCACCCGAGTGCCCCACCACAATCCTCCTTTATTGCTTAGGTCCAACGCCCAGTCGCATGACTCCACGGACACCCTCAGCAGGGGGTGAGGGCACCGTGAGCCTCCGCTGGCCGGGAGCCTGCCGGGTGTTGGAGCGGGAGGCGCAGCCTGCAGGCCGGAGGCTCTGTCTGGAAGCAGGAAGCCGCTTGGCGCGAGGCAGCAGGCTGACACCAAGGGGCCGGCTAGCCGGGCTGCAGCGGCCCCACGTCTCCACCTCCAGGCTGTGCCGGGCCGGCTCTGCAGCGGGAAGGGGAACCCCTGGCCGCCGGTACTTCAGGTCCCCAAGAGGAGCTAGAAACGAGGAAAAGCCCCTACCATCCTACGGGCCAGCCGGGCAGCGGAGCTCTGGAGCTTGAGCTGCTAGTCTTGGAAGGGTGCGAAGGGCCTGGAGAGAGCGTGGACAGGCTGCCTGAGGCCCCTGGGTCTCCTGGTCCCATTCGGAACCCCAACGCCAACCTGACGCCGCCTTGCGAGCGACTCTAGGCAAATGGTGATCATCCAAGGACTGACTTTCTCCTCCCAGCTGAGGGGGAGTTCCTGTCCCACTGACCTCCCTGGAGCATTTAAATGAGGCTAGAAAAGCATTTGGAAAATACTGGAGCTATAACATTGTAGGAAAGGGGGATGGGGAGCAGCCTGGGCCCCATTTATGCTCCTTATTTCTGGTCAACCTGGACTTGCCACAGAACAGCCCCCTCCGTGCCCCAAGAGGGGCCCGCGTGTGACAGTGGTGTGCCTTCAGCTGCAAGGAGGCCAACACATGTCCCCAAGCACTTACCTTCCAGCTCCTACAGGTCGAGTGCATATGGGAAACGGGGCTGCGAGAACTTTCCTCGGGACACGGCAGGTGCCTTTAGCCAAGAAAATCCTGCACCAAAGGCTTCTCTTGATCTAACAGCTCCAGTGACTGAGAAAGGTTCCCAGGGCCCACATCGGCTGATGCACATTCCACGAAAATGTCTTTTCCTTCTTTTACCCCAGCCCCACTGCCTCTGAGCCCTACAACTAAGAACTTTTTTTTTTTTTTTTTTTTTTGCCACAAAAGCAAAAGGAAAAACTCTCAATGGCACAGTATCTAGAGTTGGAAGACAAACTGAGGTGTGGTACCCATTTTATTGCATCAGGCTTATATAAACCAAAGCAGGCTTAAAGCTCAATTGACAAAGATGAACGTTCTCTCTTTCCCTGCGAGGTATTTGCACAGTACAATGGCCATGGAAGTAAGTATTGTGGTTGCCGGAAACAGAGACATAGAGCATCAGCATGGAGTGCAGATAATTCCCTGATAAAATTTCAAAGCTGTAAATTAAAGGTCCTGTCTTTACTGACGATGGTACTTTCTCAAATCCCCAGACCTCTAGACATTGGAAACCTCATAGATTTTTGATAGATTTCTCTCATGTGCATTGCTAGAACTGTCCATTTCTATTCCTGATGTGGTGCCCCTAGTCCCAACTTCTGTCGCTTCATGCTTGACTTCCATTAGCTGTCTTGAAGCTGGCCTTAACTTCCCCCGACCTACCTGTACTGTGGGCTGTTGTCTACACTACTTCCAGCAGTCTACACTACAGAGAATCCTCTAGGGAGTAAACCATACTATGCACCACTGGCTTGTTGTACTAGTCTTACAGAAGTTACTAGAGAACAAGAACCATGGTGTTCACATTTTCATCTTCCGTCACACCCAGCAACATCATTGATGTGTTACTTCCTGGAGGAAGTTCCATGTCCTACATCTGGGGTAGATTTTTCTCCTCTACACACTGTGACATCTTGCTGTATCTCAGTTACGTTATAGAGAGTATTACAATAGGCTGCATTATACGTGGGCTTCTTTTTTTATCTTTTTGCACTGTAAATGCTATGACAGCAAGGTACATATAATCTGGTGCATCATTAACCTGCAGTATTTTGTGCAGATATTAATGTATAGATAGTGCTCTATAAATATTTTTTAAATTGATTGGCTAATAATTTTAAAACACGATTTTGTTGTTGTTGTTTTGTTGTGTTTTTTGACAGGGTCTTGCTTTGTAGTTCAGGCTGGCCCTGAGCTCACGATGGAGCCCAGCATTTTCCTTATTTCTGGCTCTGAGCTCACTATGGAGCCTTGAACTCAGCAATCCTCCTGCCTCTGCCTCCCAAGTGCTGGGATTACAGGCATGAGCCACCATGCCTGGCACTGTGGTATGTGGTACTGATTGCTGGTGGGCCTGAGTCACCAGGTCCAACATTGTTGTATATGGTTACTGGGAACTGAACCAGGGACCTTGCACTTGCTAGGCAGGTGCTGGAAGCACTGAGCTATGTCTCCGGTCCCGATGTTTTGGTTTTTAACGCAGGATACAGAGATGAATAGCCCAACCATCACTCATAATAACATCGTAACATTTTGGTTGACTTGGCTTCCAATATAATAGGTCAATGTAATCTAAACATGATAATGAACCAGAAAACTAGCATTTGACTGGATATGCAACTACATAATTTTCAAGTTGTTTTCTATGTTTAGCTCTCTATAAAACTCCAGCTTTTGGAGAGCGAAAGAGAGCATAGCTTACTTCTACATCTCTCCCCCAGCTCCTACCTTACCGAGTGTGTCTTGATTAGCTGTCATTAAACGTAGTTTGAAAAGAGCTTGTGTTCTCATCTATCTACCTGGTTTGAAACATCTGTTACTTCCCAACAAGTGCTGTATTCATTTTAATGGCACCAGTGCACAGAGGTAAACAGAGCCCTGGCAGACCTGCCATAAGGGAAGCTGTGTATGCCTCCTTCATTAATTACTAATGGAGCATTAAGACACGTATTCCTCCTTGAGCCAAGTGGCATAATTCCTGGCACCTTGTGCTAGTGTGCTTTCAACAGCTGAGACATGTATTGACACACCGGAGATCATGCCCTGCAGTGCCAAGGTTACACAAAACTCCACAGACTCAGATACTGAGAGCACTGATATGTCACTTCAGATTTGCAGCTTTTGGTTAAGGTAGACTAATAAATATGTGTCCCTAGGGAACCTCTGAAAGCAGCTACCACACACCATCTGAAAGATAGAGGTAACTTCAAAATAAGTGACACATCAGTACAACAACGGTAGCCAACTAATACAAGAAATGGGAATGAAAATATGACTTATGAATTAGACATTGTTTATCAGCTAATTACTAGCATAATTAAAGTGAAAAATGGATATCCTTGGACACGTCAACTTTCATGGCATCAAAGCAATAGTGAAAAGAGAAATATGAGACTAACAGATAATTATTAGTAATAGTAAAAACAGCCATCAAATTATGATAAATACAAATGACAAAAGAATATGATTAATAATGCTGAATGATTGGTTATATTTAGATATCTAACTTATTATATAACACACTTTGTTATATAATAAAGCACACTTATATAATGTATTATATCATATATCTTATATAATATATAACATCTATCATAATATAAGATGTAATCATTGGTTATATAATATACTTTATTTTAAATATTTACATAAAAACTTGAAAAGATGAGCATAGTCTATATAGAAAATGCCAATTTTGAATGCAGATATTTTGCTGGTTACTCAGTCTCATCACAAAACAATGAGATAAAATAGAAACAGAAACAAACACAAGAAACCTAACCACTTGAACTGGCTGCTTTCAAAGGCCAGGGGAATTTAGAAAGGCAAGATTTTTTTTTTTACCTTTTAATTTCAATTATAATAGAGAGAGAAAGAGTTACAAAGTCACTTCAGAGAGACAGTAGGATTCATGACGCTGAGATCTAGTGGTGATCTTATAGAATACATCAACCCCTGCCATCCAAAATGTGTCAGTCTAAAACTACAAAAACAAGCGCTGTCGTCTGGCTGAACTTGGACAGTCCGGCCCACCGGCCATAACTTTCTGTGATGGTGAAAGTGTGGTGTTGTATCTCACTGGGCTCTAGTTTCGTGGATCCCAAGACTCTTTCAGGTTCTGCATCTGCCTCTTCTGTGTCCAAGGAGACTGACTGTTCACCGAGCCGCCTCTGTGGGGAGCTCCTCGGTGCACAAAGGCCCTGCTAGGTGTCTTCTCTCTGCTTCTGGAAAAGGAAGCTCCAGAGTCTCGTGGCTACAGCAATACAAACTAGAAAGGCCAGCAGCTGGCATTTTTATATAAAATAAATCAAATTATATGAGGAAAGTTGTTCATGCTCAGTTCTGTGTCCTTGTCCTCTGAGAAGGGCTTGGTATGTTTAAGGCACTTGAGCTTAAAAAAAATTTTTTTTTTTTAAAATTCAGACAGGATCTCGCTTTGTAGTTCAGGCTGGCCCTGTGCTCACTATGTAGCCCACACAAACCTTGAACTCAGCAATCCTCCTGTCTCTGCCTCCCAAGTGCTGGGATTATAGGCATGAGCCACCACCCCCAGCAAAGATAGAATTGTTTAACAAATGCTGGTGAGGTAATAGATAAACTATTTTCCCTCCATTAAAATATAACACATGGATTAAAGAGTTAATTTTACAAGTAGACAAACTAAAAAATACTACTCAGATGTTGTTAGTACTTCTGAAGAGACAGTGTTGCAAGCTTAGAAAGGCAGGAAGAAATCACAAGAGAAAAACAATCTGACTACACAAATATTAAAAACTTCTGTTGCAAAATATTATAATAACCACCAGAATTAAAAGTCAAACAACATTGGAAATGTTTGCAGAAAATGTGAAGCCAAATGCCTGATATATTTATTATGTGAAATGCTTGTACAAATTGATAAGAGAAACATTATAATTCTTAAAGCATAAACAGACAAGTCATAAAAAGGAAATTAAAACTAGTAAATAAACATATGGAAAATATTTGACTGAGCTGGTAATCAAAGACATGTAAACCAACAATTTTCTGAAATCACTGTTTTATTATATTTTCTAAATTTAAACTAGCAAAAAAATATAAAATTTTGTTTTTATAAAACCTAGTGCTGGTGAGGATGTTGTAAAAATAGGTTTCTCATATTTTGTTGGTAATATTTTATAAATCAGTATGTACTTTTTGGAAAACACTTGGCAGTACGATATCATAAGCCATAAACATGTTTATGGCCTTTGACCCAGTAATGAGAGTTCTGAGAATTTATCTGGAGAAAGATGAATCCAAAATACGGGAAAAATTAAAGGCCTAAAATAAACTGTGAAACACGAACTGCTTCACAACAGGGAACTGGTTAGTATGTCGTGCTACCGTGATTGGATAGAAACCCACGGCCACTAGCAATCTCCAGGCACAGACAGCTGCAAGTGAAGGGAGAGATTCCTGTGCTTCAGTATAAGATGACAGAATAATAAAGATTTGTGCATAAAAATACAGAAGAGGGCGGTGATTTAGCTCAGTGGTACAACACCTGCCTGGGAAGCATAAGGTCTCAAGTTCAATTTCCTGTATCAAAAAAATATATATATATACATATATAGAAGAGAAAACTGTATTAAATGCATTAAATGTTAAGTGACAAGATAGTGACCTTTGTCCTTCTGTCTCTCTCCTTCAGCCTTTCCTCCCTGTCTCTCCCTTTCCTCTCCTTTTTCTTTTTTCCTTCTCTCTCTCTCTCTTTCTCCCTCTCTCTCTTAGTGAGTTGAACCCATTTTTACTCTGAAGTAGAGTCTTGCTAAGTTGCCAAGTTGGCCTTGAACTTCAGATCACACTGCTCCAAGCTCCCAAGTAGCTAGGGTCGCGGTTATGTGCCAAGCGCTTGGCTACTCACCCTTTTCCTCATAACAGCCTTTCAGTCAGTTGTCCTTCAGCTACAGTTGCCTCCCTATCTGTCTCCAGCCCTCTCCCAGCTCCAAGGCCAGCTTCCAGCATCCCGGCCATCTGTGTCAGTGCCACACGAGTCCCAGGCAGCAAGCAGCCCTCCTATCCCAGCAGCGCCATGATACTGTCCCTGCTCCATGCTTCCAGAGGGCTACAGCTCTCTTGACATTTCTGTTATAGCACAGAGACAACCTGCCTTGTGTGCAAATGGCATATGTACAATGTGCCTGTTTCTGCAGCTGGATTTCTAAACCCTGACAGGGCAGGAACTGTTCCATTTATTTTTCTGTCCCCACAGCAGGAAGCACAGTGCTTGGCCTGTATGCTGGGAGTGCTGCCTGAATATGAGCTAAAGTGAATTTAACTGCATGGCAGTGAATGTACTTTTGATTTCCTGGCAGGTGGAGCTCACGAAGGTCTGCAGCACTTGGGTCCTTTTGGCAACATCCCCAACATCGTGGCAGAGCTGACTGGCGACAACATTCCTAAGGACTTCAGCGAGGATCAGGGTTACCCCGACCCTCCGAATCCCTGTCCAGTTGGCAAAACAGGTAATGGACAACCTCTTGGTCATCATGGACACTAGAAGCTTTGGGAGGAAACTGGAAATTCTAACATGGCCACAGTACAGGCTCTGACTTTAGGAGGATGCACCTATGGTCATCAGTGGTGGTGGGGCCTCTGCCTTGCGGGGGCCATAGAACTCCTTCTCAACAACCGGGGCAGCTGGACACGCCCGAGCTCATGTGGGGTTGCTGGCCCAGGATGCGGGAAAAGCTCAGCCATTCAGTCAGTTCCACCACGCTGTACTTGCTTGGAGGATTTTGGATGGGTGTGAAGAAAGATCAACTCGAGCTTGGAAAGCAGCAGTCTTGGTTAGAACAGCATAGCTGTGGTGTCCAGAGTAAGATCGCAGCATCCCCCTTATTAGCACTGCAGAGCTTCGGGCCTTTCCCTGCACTCACTGAACCCACGTGGTAATCAGCCCTCCAAGAGGTTCCGGTGCTCAGCGAAGTCTGAGACCCGCTATTGCAAGAGACAGAAGGAGCCCCAGAGTTTGAACCGGAAGATTTGAGTTCCACTGTTAACTGCACCAGATGCCTTCACTTCCTCAGGCCTCTGTCTCGTTATTGGTCAAAGGATTGACATAGCACCTTAAAGAAACAGGCTGTAGTGCTAGCCTGTCCTGCAAAGAGAAAAAAGAATGTCATCAAGCTAGTTTTGTGCTCCTAGGACTCTGAAAGGTGAGAGCAGTCTGCCAGAGCTGACGGAGGTGGGAAAAAAATCCCAGCTACACTTGCATATTATCTGCCATGCCTTTGCTACCTTTTCGCTAAGCTAACATATTTCTCATTATTTGTTCTAACACATTTGGTAAACTAGAAGGAAAGTAACTTTCAGAAGTTAGCCATTAAGTGTATGAAGTTCCTTGCAAAGACCTAATTCACAGAGAGCCCTTTGTGACCCAGTGCAGAGACCTCCCTTTGGCCTCAGGGCTAGGAAACAAACTCTAGGGCACATCTATGGACTCCAGATCTTCTGGTTCCAGAGCAGTGTTTCATCTCAATGTCTGTCTTGACCCACTCAGAGGTACTTGAGAAGCAATAATGAAAAGGTTGCCGATGGCTGCTGCAGCCCCTGTCCTGTGTACTTTTCCTATGTATTGATTGTTTAGATGATGAAAGTAGACATAGTTCATTGAAAAGTGAGGAACCACCATCAAGCCACTCTAGGGACTGGTTCAGAATGCTAAGGACTTTCACATTAGCTTCAAACTGCTAGGAACAGAGAGACCAATGATTAAGGCTGCTGGGGGCTTCCGAATCAGTCCCAAGAGCAACACAACTTGATTAATTTCAAGTAGATTCCCTGTTGACTTCTGAGTTTCATCTCTTTAAAAACTGACTCCTTGCTCACCCCTGAAGCCTTCAGCAAAATTGGTCATCGTTTCCCCATCCCCCCACTTTTGTTTGTGAGGATCAATCCTAAGGGTTATATACCATTGAGATACATCCTTTTTGTTTTTAGAGAGGATCTGGAGAAGTTGCCAAGTCACCCAGGTTTGATATTGTGATCCTCCTGCTCAGACTCCCATGTAGCAAAGTTCACAAGGAGAGACAAATGCACCAAGCACTCACTCTTTTTAAATCTGTTGTCTAAAGCCCATTAGAATGGTTAAAAGGACTTACTTTTAGGGCATTATTCCTAGAATGATCTTTTAAGTAGGTATTAGCAGCAACCTACAGGAGATAATCTCTTTCTTTGATTTGAATTGAAAATATACTTCATCACAAAGAGAAATCACACAATAAATTGTCATTTAACGGGAGATAGTGGAGAGAGAACTAAACCTGGGCTTTGATCCCTGAGCTCTTGTCTGACTCCAGCAAGAAAGCCATTACTACCACAAGACACAGCACCAAACACTGAAGATTACTGTTCTTGTTGTATAATATACTGCATCAAAGATGGTAAAGTGTTTTTCTAAGGAGCTTACCCAGGAGAAAATGAGAAGAGTAATGTGGAATGGAAATGTATTGGTTGTGGAAACAACTGACATTGTAACTGATAAACATTTTAGTGGCTCAGTCCAAAAGAAATTTATTTCTCACTTGTGCATGGGAATGGGTTGGGGAGGAGGGTGGACGGCTCAGCACCCTAGCTTCTGTTTGTACAAAAACACCCACCTGGCCCTGGGTGGCACCACGCAGCATGCACATAGCAGGTAATGGGGGGCTGAGAAGAGAACAGAGCATCACAGTGGGTTTTTCTGAGCCCTGCCTGGAGGGGGAATACAGTGTATCTGCCCACATACTGTTGGCCTGAAGGCAGGTGTATAATTCCACTTGATCACAACACAAGGTGGGAAAATGAGCTTGGTTGTGTGCCAACAAGGGAAAGGAAGCTAGCTGAGTGGACAGCCAATGAGTCATGTCTGTGCTCCAGGAGCGGAAGCTGGAACAAGCATTCCCATGGGAGCGGAAGGCTGGCTCCCCTGGGGACAGGGACTTGCTGGGGCTGATGGGAATATATGCTACCTTTTGTATGTCTAGATGTTTTTGATTAATTAACTCTTAGAATAACAACCAATGCCTTGGATGTTCCTCAAAACCTCTGGCTGTTTGCAGCAGATGATGGATGCCTAGAAAACACCCCTGACACAGCGGAGTTCAGTCGAGAATTCCAGTTGCACCAGCACCTTTTTGATCCAGAGCATGACTATCCAGGATTGGGCAAGTGGGTAAGTCCAGGCACGACTGCTAGTACACTTGCATGGGGTTCTCTGAAGGCACTGATGGCAGAGATGGGTGGAAGGAGAGAGGAAAAAAATATTCTGAAGCTCAGTTTTCAAGAAACCTCTAGTTGAGAGGGACTTTGAGAGTCTACCATCTCTAACCATACCCGTGAGTCCAGGCAGCGATCGACCAAGTCCATCCACAAAAAGCACAGCCTACCTGGGTCACATTCATCTCTAGTCTCCAGAGGCTTCTCTCTGGTCCACCCTGCAGCCTGTGTCATAATGCACCCACACCCTTCACCCATTCTTCACGCACACACACACATAGGGTTTTATCAATGTGATTTTTAAGAAAAGGCTACTGAGAAAACATGAGGATTTTGTCTTTGGACTAAAGGGAGATGATCTCCCTTTTGACTGAATCAAAAAGAAATGATGTCAGAGATTAAAAACAGACATGCCTAATTCTGCTTTGTGGAAAGAAAGAACATTTCTTACATGAAGCAGTGAGCTTTTCATCAGTCACAGGCCACGTAAGGGCAGCGGTCAGTGAAGGGAGTCATTTGTGAGCACGGGGGAAGAAAAACGGCCATTTGGCATTGGTGAGCTGAACACAAGTCTTGTCCCCTCACCTGTATTCCTTTACCTGCCAGCACTGTTCATTTTTTGCAAGTTTGATGAGGGAATGAAAGGGGAATGGAGCATTTGGACTTCAGCAGTGTATTTGACAAGATCTTCAATGATCTCCTATTGGAAGTAGAGCAGTCCAGCCTAGGCAACAGCACATCAGCAAAAGGGAGCTTGTTAGAGTCCATGTGGGTAGGGAGTGAGGTTCTACACAGTGCCTGGCATGTCTTAGCACCACCTCACTCTACACGTTTATCAATGCATATAATAAAAACATGGAACATATACTTACCAGGTTCTCATAGCATGATAGAAACTTGGAAGGATAACACTGGCTGACAGAATTGAAATTCAAGAAGATCCCAGGAACTTGGAAGGATAACCCAAGCAAGATTAAAATTGAGTAGGTCCCCGTGGCTAGGCCTATATAATCAAACATGGAAGCTGTGTGAGAAAAGTGGGACAATACTCAGCATATTAACTCTCATGTAAGAGCCGGTACCCAGTGCATTTGTGGAGTGAGAGGAGCGGGGTGAATGCATGCTGGAGCAGAGTCCAGACTGCCTGCACCCTTCCAAGGACCTCTATCCATTCTCAGGTGGTTCTGAAATCTCAAAAGGAAATTCCCTCCCTTCTTCCCTTCTGTGATGTTTCAGGGAAAGTGTTAGAACTGGTGTGTGGAGACGTCCTTAAGCCTCCTACCAGAGCTTAATATATGGCAAATTAAACAGACTTACAGACTTATGGTTTTTTCAATGGAGACTGTCATTGTGAGAGATTTCTGTAACAATTATCCTGAAGGAACTATAGACAGGTAGCAAATATGGGAAGCACTTGTTGTTGCGATGGCTAAAATATAATAGGGGAAAAAAGGAAGAACTCATGACATCCCAAGGCAAGGAAGGCTATTAGAATTGTTATCTGACATAAATGCAGCAAAAAGAAGATCAATTGTAGGTCTATATCAAATAGGTAAAAATAAACTTTTCCTCAGAAGGTACTTTAAAAGGGGAGGAGAGGAAGATGGGGATAAAGAGAAGAGGGAAAGGAATGGAGAGAGGGAAGGAAAAACTGGGAGATCACTGAGTGGGATCTCAAAAGATGAACAAAGCATCACCAAACTACTGAAGCGAGGAGAAAATAAAAGACAGTGAGCCTGTTCAACAAGGTACAAGGGACAGGAAGGTACTGAGGCTGCCTTGTGTCAGGAGTGGTGCTGGGTACTCAGTACACTGTATTCATCAAGATGTGGCGCTGGTCTTCCAAGAGCCGAGGGTTTTGTAGTTGGGATGATGGCCTAAGAATCTCCTCCGCTTCCAGTTCTAGCTGCACTGCGAGGGCCAGGTGCAACTGCTGGGCAGGATGGATGCCGAGGGGGAAGGGAGAGCCAGGGCTGGGGATCAAGAACTAAGAACCATGTGAAAAGACAGCCACAGATCAGTGATCAGGGCAGTACTGAACACCTTTTATCATCAATAGTTACGTGTTTGTTTAAGTTTCTTTGTTCATATTCTTGTTATCACCTCAAAGAGAAACAGACTTGCACAGTCTTCACGTAGGAGTGTGAACAGAGCTGAGACGCACACACCTTCAGTGTTTATATACAGTGGTAATCTCAAACTTGCCTTCAGCTCAGCCATTCTATAAATTAACAAACTAATGAGTTGCCTTTCACAACAGAACCCCACATAAGTGTCTGCTTCCTAATTTACCAGTAATGCTTTTCTGTTTTTGACATTAGCTGGAGCTGAGCTGCATCTTTAGCAATAACTCATATATCATAAATATCAGTGTCTGTCATGTTTCCTGCATGTCTCCCTCTTTGTTAATGTATCAAGATACATTTATTAAATGCACATCATATGCCTTCTGTGCCCTGTGTTAGGTAATGGGAATATGCCAAGCAATAATAATTGTATTACACAATATAGTTGTGAATAGTGGCATTTTTTGAGTATGTATTATGTGCCAGATATTATGCTAAATACTTTATTCCAACTATCTCACTCAATTTGCCCATCCTCATCACTCTCATTTTATAAATGAGAAAATGCAGGTTTGGGGAGCTGAAGAGCCTACACAGAAACGCAGGGTGGCAATTGAACCAACCATCTAACTCCAGAGATCTTCAAAAATTGAATGAATTACCTTTTCATGGCTCCTTACTCCTCATGTAATGTGTCTTTTCAAAGGTGTCTCAAATGCATCTCTTTTCCAAATGCTTTGCCCACCTTCTATTTAATAGCTGATCCTATCCGGAGCCTAAGCCATAGGAAAAATGGGAGGCAGGACTCTTCTGACATGGCCTGTCTTTCATGACCTACACAAGTCTGAAGTTTGCTGTTTGGATTTGCCCAAGCTTCTATGTGATTAAACTTAAGTTACATATTTAAAACTTGCTTTTAATTAACACACAATAACTGTTCATATTTATGGGGTATAATGTTACATTGTAATCTACATATATAAGGTGTACTGATCAGATTCAGATAGTTAGCATATCCACAGTTTTAATCGTTGATCTTTTCTTTGTTTTGGGAGCATTCAAAAATCCTGTGTCACATATTCTTAGATGTACAACCAACTGTTGTCAAACTTGGCTAAACTTCTGGGTACTTATGCCTTTTGATTTTTCTTCCTAGTACTTTATGCCTAGTAAGCATGTGATACGATTTTGGTCCTGTGATTGGTGGGGTTAACTTTCCTCCTTTTATTAAAGTCATGTCCATTGCATTTCTCCACTGTAAAAAAATCATCATTTGTGCACTGAAATTAACAGTTAATCTCTGGGAGGATACTTTGAGATTGCACCGAAAATCTGTCCCCTGTTAAACTTGCAGCCAACATCCATAGACAAGGTTTCCCAGAAGCAATTATAATAAGAATAGTTGCAAAATGCTGATATTTTCTTATTCTCTTGTTCTTTTTGTAAGAGTTTCCCCTTGGTTATCCCTGCTCTCCACATCATGTATCCATAAATGTGCTTATTTATTTGGTATTGCTCTGAATTAATGAATTCCTATTATTAATTGTGATACTCACCTGCCCTAATTGGCCAGTTGGAGTCCTTTCAGACTGCCTTGTCCTGTCCTCCAACATGGCTCCACTTCTGATCACTTCTATGCCTTCCTGGCCTGGGGAACTATCCCAGCTTCATTCATCCTTCTGCTTTTCCTGCCCTAGCCCTAAAATCAGGTATTTCTCCCAGAAGCCCCCACTCCTCCCACCCTGGCTCCTAAATGGAATGGAATTTGAAACCCGGGACTGAACAGGTGTCCAAAACCGTAATGACACCATGGGAACCCCTCCTCGTGAATTTGAACCTGCTACTCGGTGGAAAGCAGGCTTGCTGCTCCCAAGGAATCAACAGTGAAGGAGTGGGTGCCGGACGAGATGACTGGTTTCTTCTCATTCATTTTGTAGACTTAGTTTTTTCCCACACTACACCTCCAACCCCCCTGTTTAAAACCAGACAGAAACAGGGCTAATGAATGTCCCTGCACTTTGCCGCCAGTGTGAGGAAGCACCGAACTGCGTCTCCTAATCTGAACTCAAGAGGCAGTTCCAGGACCACCTTTGAGGCGAGCACTTGCCGGACCTTTCGTCTTTCTTTTTGAATGAAGACTTTTATGGACATTATCTTCCCGCACAATCTAGAGGGGATTAAAATGCTACCACCTTTACCCTGCTAGTGGCCCAGCAGAAACTGTTCCAGGGCGGTTGGTCATCTCCCCATGGCACCAGTTGCCAGGCCCCTCTGCCAGCTCAGGCAACTGGACAGGACTGTTGCTCAGGAAGGGCCACTGCTCTCGCCCTCTCTCTGGGCAGCTTCCCTCCCTGGCTCAGACACCAGCATGCAGAGCATTCTTTGTGCACCAGACGTTGTTATGTGTGTGGAGTGAAGGGACTGTGTCCCATCACACAGTGGCAGTAACCCAAGCCTGGCTCGTCTCCTTTGCCATATTCACTTGATCTGTTTGCTCCTCAGTCGAGCAGAAGGGAAGCCATGGCCAGTACCATCTCGTCAGCTTGGGCAGTAGAGGCCCCTTCCCTCCTGGCACGGCCTCCCTGCAGAGTTGAGGTCGAGTGAGGGATAGGTGTGGCAAAGTGTAGGTGTGGCAAATTTTAAGGATCGTGAAAATGGTGAAGCTCACTTTTGGTACTTGGCTCTTTTTTTTTTTTTTTTTTTTTTTTTTGAGACAGGGTCTCACTTTGTAGTTCAGGCTGGCCCTGAGCTCACTATGTAGCCCAGGCAAGCCTTGAACTCAACAATCTTCCTGTCTCTGCCTCCCGAGTGTTGGGATTACAGGCGTGAGCCACCATGCCCGGCGGTACTTGGCTCTTTCACTTTCATCCCTACAAATAAGGAAGGATAAAACTCCACTTTTACAACCTGATAGCTGAGAGGCATCAGTGCTATAGTAACTTGTTCCTTACCAGAACACTGTCACTTCTTTCTTTTTTAGTCAATATCAATTTTTTTTTTTTTTTCTGACAGGGTCTTGCTTTGTACTTCAGGCTGGCCCTGAGCTCACTAAGTAGCCCAGGCAAGCCTCGAACTCAGCAATCTTCCTGCCTCTGCCTCCTAATTGCTGGGATTAGAGGCATGAGCCACTGCGCCATTTCACTGTGGTATGTGGTTACTGGGGATCAAACAAGGGACCTGTGCTTGGTAGGCAGACGCTGGAACCACTGAGCTAAATCTCCGGCCCTCAATGTATTTAGAGGACTTGGACTCACCTCCTTTGTACATGATTTCCCTTTCAATTAAAAAAAAACAAATAATACAAGTAAAACATCCAACTCTGCCTTCAGGTTAAGTGTTCTGTCTTGCACGATCTCAATAGACGGGAAATGTGTTGAGCATGTGTCCGATATTCTAGAGCTCATTTAAGTCCACTGTGTGTTTGAAATGCAGCAATATGTGGAAACACTTATACAAACTGTGGTAACAGCCCTTTCCCTCCCCCCTAACATAACTCTCCTTTCTGCCAAGAAGTTTTCTGGCAGTTTTTAAAAGGTTTATTCTATTAAAAATGTTATAGACCAAATGGTTTTCCAATTGTCTTGAATGGGGGGCACTGGCTTCGGCCCCAGAAGAGAGGGGTGCAGAAGTTACAGGGTCTTGTTTATTTACACAGAATATTGTTGTTAATCATCAGACACTGCTCTAGAGAGCAGTTTATGTACCGTTCTTAAAAATGGAGTTCAACATTGAGATAAAATTATTTATTTCAAACAAAGGCTGTTCAAAGTGGGGAGATGGGTTTCCAGTTCCCTGGTGCTTTATAAAATGCCATATTTTCCTGTTTATGTGATTGTTGATGACACTGTGTGCCTCGGGGCCCTGCAGAGGGCTTTATGAAAGCTGCACTTGTGGTCTATCTTTCTGACATGACATTCCTTTCATCCAGCTTTGTTTCCAAAATATGTGTATGCAAATTTCCAAGGGCCACACCAAGGATTGCTTTTAAAATAGACATTCACCAAATTTGATCCATACTTCTGCTTATGTGTTTTCTTTTCTCCCCACTGTAGAACAAGAAACTTCTTTATGAGAAGATGAAGGGAGGACAGAGGCGGAAGCGGAGGGTAACGTGCCCTGGCTGGGTGGCTGTGGGGGAAAGTCATGTTCCCGCCAAGCGGGAGCCCTCAGTTGCTGGACAGCAGCAGGATCCCGTCCCATGCAATGCTGTGGGCTGAGCAGAGGTCTTGTGTGACCGGCGCCACACTAAAACAGATGCCCCTTCACTGCCAGGGTAACTTTTCCACACCTGGGTCCATAACTTGTGGTGGAATGGCCCGATTTGTGGTGCTTCCATCACTCTCTTCCAGGCAGAGGACGCATACTGATCCCGATCCCCTGACTCAGGAGGGGGCTCTGGGGAGTACACGACTTCCTTCAGAGCAGGTCAATGGATGAAACCCTTGACCCATGCATGGGCTACATAAAAACACAAGACTATGTGCTCCGGGACATCACTTAGAGGGACATGGGAGCCAAAAGACCGCACAAGTAAACCTCATTTCTCCTGTATCTCTTCCCTACTGGCCCAGGCTGACTGACGTAACATTCCCTTAATCTGTCATATTTGTTGGCCGACTGCTGAGTTTAACGAATCAGGTACTAATTGCCTCTGAGCTTTTCAAGGTGGGACCTTTGTCTGAGTGCTGTCTATTTAGCTACTCTATATATATAGTGTTACCTCATATAAAGCTACCACATTTGCTTTGGGTTTTTAGTGCCTTTTATAGCATAGAAACTTTAAAAAATAATAATAAATTGAGTTTATCGGTACATTTGGGGAATACATTATAATCACATTCCCCATTGACAATTTGAACCTGTATATAATGCATTCAGATGTAATAAGTGGCCAATATCCATTCTGTTAATTCACTGGTTTCTTGTAGACAGAAAGGTCTGGACACTTGCCTTTTTCCTGACCATTTTAGAGGGGTTGGGGAAGATGGAATCCTCATTATTACATAGTAGATTACTAGGAGATAGTAATCATTTTGGTTAAAATATACAAAGCAGCCAGGCGTGGTGGCTCATGCCTGTAATCCCAGCACTCGGGAGGCAGAGACAGGAGGATTGCTGAGTTCAAGGCTTGCCTGGGCTACATAGTGAGCTCAGAGCCAGCCTGAACTACAAAGCGAGACCCTGCCTCAAAATATACAAAGCAAATCATACACTCAAAGCCAGTGACCATTTATTCAGAGTAATAAGTCCCTGAATGCTGGCAAAATCTGACAAACTGGTCTGCGGTGACTGTGACCATTCTGAACAGTTTGCCAAAGTGAGAGAGGGCTGTCAGAGGCATGGAATTCAGGCCTCAGCATGAATTCTCTGCCGCTGTGTTGCCCAACAAAACACGGTACACCCGCAGCCCGTTTTCTTAAGAGTGAAGCAGAGACTTGTTACATCTGGGAACAGATCGTGTTTGAGAGTTAGCAGGATTATTAGGGTTTTTGTCAATGTTGCAGCTTCCAATGGCAGATGATGATGGGAAGAGTATAATGTGCTTTTGAGAGAACATCAAGAAATTCTATTCTAGGAGCTCCAAATACACATAATTTACCAGGAAGACAGCTTGTATATCGACCTCCCTGAGGGACAAAGGGCACATTTCCAATAGGACCGATGACTGACCCTAAATGAATAACTCAGCAGGAAGCTTTGTCTTTGTTTCCCAGCCCACTGCTCCTGGGCTCCTGACTTAGTCCATGACTGTAGGTCACAAACTAGGTCACTTTTCCATGAGACCCATGATTACTGAAACTCAGAATTCTGGCTAAGACACATATTATAAAGGACTTTACTTTGGCCTCCACTTCCTCCACATAGGAGAGGCTTAAAATGTAGGAAAACAAAGGTCACAACTGACCCAAAGGTATCAAATTCTTCCTATTCTCATGCATCTATAAAGACCTATTCTCATGCCACAAGACATGAGACTCTCAGGGTTTCTGAGAAAACAGAAGTTTCCTCCCACCAGACCTCAGATGTCCTCATCTTGACTGAAGAGTTTAGGCAGCCCCTCAGAACGTTGAGTTGATACAAAGAAGCTGTGGGCTTGCTTTATTGAAAAAGAAGATGTCCCTCGGTGGTGCTCATCGTCCACTGAGGGTTTCTAGGAGGCACCAAAGCAAGAATCCGTTCCCAGGATTCCAGTTGTGAAAAGGGAATAGTGCTTGCTCTCTGTGTAACTCTCAAGTCCTCACCTGAGTGAAAAGACAAGAATGTAAGTGCCTCACACTCTTTAGAAGTAGAGAAAACCAAGACTCCCTACGATTGTGATGCTCAAGTGTGGGATTCAGTCCTGACAGTTAGATATTTACCCCCAAAGTTCAAGTGACTGCTTCTTTTCCTCTTCAGTAATTTTCTTCCTTTTACCTTCAACCTTTGGCATTTTCTGGATCTGGCCACAAGGACTCTGTTCCATGGTATTTGATAGTTTATGAACACGTGTATCTCACATTCTCTTTTAATAGATTAGGATTTTTAAAATACATACTACCACCAAATAGAAAAATATTTTTGAGAATGAATGTGCTTTTTCTGTCCACATTTGTTCTGCCTACCCACGTCCCTCAGGAGAGGCCAGACCATTCTAGGTGACAATAGAAAAGATACTGTTTTGAATATTTTGGAAATGCTATGCTACTTTTTGTTTTAGCTACTTGAGAGCCTTGTTCACTGTGTAGTTCTCACCTTTAATAATGAACACCTTTAGCAGTCAGTTTCCTTTGGAAAGTGCTGCCAGTCTTTCGAAGGAGCCACAACAGGTCAGTCCCATGGGCGAGAGGCTCACCTGTGAACAGACTCTCTCCATCTGTTTCTGGGGACTTGGCGTGTAACAAGACTGTGGGCATCTGTAACTACAGTCTCTTTTTTATATTTTTTGTTCCATTACTGGAAGGCAACTTAAATAAACAAATATGTTCCAAATCTTTGGATTTTTTTTTCCTGGTTGCTAAACACTATGTTGTAAAGCTTCAATTACGAGCTCAAATCCAAACCTCAAAAAATAGATAGGTATTAGAGAAGGAATGGAAAAAAAAAAACCCCTGGCTCATTTGGAATATCACAAATAAGAGATTTCAGAGTATGGAGTCTAGAACAAAAACAAAGTAGACTTCCAGCTAATGTCCTGCTTTTCTTCAGCTTCTGAATTTGACTGAGGGAGGGTGCAAGTGATCACTGGAGTTCTCCTCAGCAAGTCTCTTTAGTAGACACTGGTGTTGAAGAATCAGTCACAGCCACCAAATGGGACCCATCCTCAGACTTTAATTTTTCCTTGGCCCTACTCTGTCACCTGTTTTAGAACACTCTTCTTGTAAAATAACTTAATCGTCTTCAGTTTCCCTCTCCCACCCAAATAGGGGACTAGAATATTAATTCTCTTTTCTGTGGAGCATGGTACCTAAGTTAGTAGCAAGAGTTTAGTTTAGCTGATTCATCCCAAGTCTTTATGCCCCAAATAATAATGTTTTAAATGCCACATTGCATTTAATGATAAGGAAACTTAGGTTGTAGGAATGACACAATTAGTGACTTGCACCCGTAAGCCACTGAAGTTTTCATCAGTCCACTAGGTTATCTCGTGATAGGTGGCACTATCACCTTTTCATTCACTCAATAGATTAGAAACAATCCCCATTTACTTTTGTGAGATGTCTGTATCTGATTTTCATGTATAATACCAACCCACCATTTTTTCAGAGTGTCAATCCGTATCTACAAGGACAGAGGCTGGACAATGTTGTCGCAAAGAAGTCTGTCCCCCATTTTTCAGAGGAAGACAAGGAGCCCGAGTAAAGAGAAACTCAACGCTAGAAACTTAACGCCCTTCACCGCTAATGTGCACGTGTCACTAAAACCCCTGCAAACGGCAGCGTGTTTCCACTGTAGATAATTTTGGATGAAAAGCAGCTGTATTCACGTTGTCCTCCATGCTGATGGCTCAGCTTTCTGCTAAGTTAGAATAAGAGTTCTTTTTGTTTTTGGCTTTTTTTTTTTTTGATGTGGATCTGCAATGAACATTGACATTAAAATGTATATGTCAAGTACGATACAAAAAAAACAAGTCTAGGAAATGCTCAGATTTCTTAGAGTTTAAATGGTGTTTAGGGTGGTGCTGTTTTGGCCAAGTCTGCAAAAATGCTGGCATTTGATTTTGATTATGCAGTCCTCTAGCCCTCAGGCCCTGTCACACACCAATAAAGAAGTCCATGCTCTCAGGAAGGACCTGGCACATCTCTCTTGGCTGTATCTTAGTAAATGTTTATGCAAGCATTGGCGTGTGAGTGTGGGTTTTTTTTTTTCTTTTTTGGAACATTATAGAAAACAATTTCCTTACTTACTAGAACAAACTGACATACTTGTTGCTATCTGATCTTAGAGAAAGGCTATGACATAAATGGAGCAGGAATTAGCCCAAATTTACAGCTGGTAGAACTGAGAATGCTCAACACACTATTGTGTACAATTAGCAAAATTCAAACAGGAGGGCTTTACGGGGCAGGGGACCTAGATTTTTCAATGAATAAATGGTGGGTCGGGGTGTGTGGGGGGTGATACTATGGGTTTTAAAAGACTTAAGGGACCGAAGAGACATGAATGGAATAGATGTGTGAGGGTCACCTTTGTATCCCAACTCAATTCAATTTTTTTAATTGACCATTTAATTGGAGAGATTTGAGCAGTGACTGGGTATTTTGTGCCATTTGGTTGTTACATGGTATTATGATATTTTTAGGATCCCTCATCTCTTAGGGAAAAATATTGAATGATGTATAGGTTAAAAATGACATGATGTCTTAGATTTACTCGAAATAATCCAGTGACAGTGTCAGGGTGGGTGGAAGGACAAGACCAGCTTGGCCATGACACGAGAACTATAGCAGCTGGGTCACATGTTCTTACCTAGATGTTCATTTTACTTCTACCTCAGTGTTCGTATGTATTTGAAACTTTCTATACTAGAACCACATTTAAAGGTTAATGTTAATAGTAGATTACAGTAAACACTGGCTTGGAAAGAGCCATATAGGACAAGGTAGAAAGCTTTATGAGAAGGCTCTGGAAAATGTGAGGAAGCAAAATGGAAGATGAATGAAGATACTTTTCCTGAGGCTTTGTGGAAGAAGTAATAGGCCTATGGAAGAGAAAATCTGGTTGGGAGTTTGGTGAACTGGGTGACAGCTAAAGAGGAGCTGGGAGGAAAAGGGGCTTTTGTGAAAAAAAAGAAGGAAACATGGAGGTAGTACAGACAAGGGGCTACATCAGAGAGCCACATCAGGTGGGCAGAGTCCAGGCCACATCTACAACAGAGACACCTTGATCTTCCCGTGGGCTGGGAGCAGTCACTACTTCCTGTCTCTGTTCTCAGTCTTCCCACAGTGCTCCAGCCAAGGATCTTTGAACCAGGAAAGTGGTTGAAATCACCCCAGGGACTCATGGAGAATAGAGGAGGAGTGTATTTGACACATGAGCTGGAATTTAAGGCGTATGGTGTTAGTCCTCTAAGCCACTAATCCTGACTGAACTCCCACTGTGCACCCAGCCCCCCCCCCCCCGAGGCCCCAGGAGGGGAGAGATGCACTGTATGAGGACTCATATTCCCAGAAGACCTCACACTGGGGCCACGGAAGAGGACGTCCTCTGTGCTGCCAGGAGGCAGAGAGAAGACCTACAGGTTGTTCAGTATTTTCACCAGTATCTATTTGAAGCTATCTTCTACTCTTGCTGTCTGCCAAATAAGTCACCAATCTAAATTTTCTCAAGATGGCTGTTCAAAATATGTTTACGTAAACAATGAAGATTTGAGGATCCACCTGAGATTTCCATATAGATTAGTGCTTCCTCGGAAGTGTTTTACTAGGCAGTTGGGGGACCTGTCTGGCTCCAGCAGCTACCTGGAGGTGATGGGACCTTAGAAAACTGGAATCATCTACTTGATTTACACACAATGTCTGCCAATGATGAGAAGCAACTGTGACCACCTACTGTCTGCTTCCTGATCTCTTGAACCAGAATTTCTCTTCCTTCTCTATTTCCCTGGCTAAGTAAAAAGGGCAGCGTAAATGTAATTACTCTTTGTCTTCCTTTTGAATGGTTTCAGAGATGAAAAAGTTTCAGTGAGAAATGGCCAGAGGCACATGGTCTGGGAGAGAAATATCTGAGTCCTCTGCATCCACTACAAAAATCACATGGTGCTACTGAGGTGCCAGTACATTTGCCCAGAAAAGTGAGTACAGTTACGTAAAATAGAAAATACCAGTTAGATGGTCAGTTTTAGAAGTTCGGTCCTCCTGGAAAGCATGAGGTGGGTGGAGGGAGGTGACAATCATTACACCCACTGTTGGGTAGCCAGGGATGAGCAGGAGAGAAAGTGAGAGGACAGTAGGGTGCAAGTTCTGGGGTTTCTTTATGAAATGAGTTGTAGGAAATACTGATCCAGTTATGTATCTGTGTGCGTTGGTGGGAGGCACTACCAAAAGATAAAGGAAACGTCACTGTAGTGTGTTCAGACAAGCCAAGCCCTCATTTTGGAGATAGCACTAGAGGGCAATGGGAAAGGCAGACAAATATGTTGGGGCTGGGGATGCTGACCTAAGGGGTCAGGGAAGCTATTGCTGTCACTCCTGTTTAGGTTGTAGCCAACTCCATACATGTGAAAGCTCCCAATTCTGGATGCTAGTAATATCATTATTATCTCAGGATTTTTAAGTGTAACAAAACCAAATAGATTCTGTTTTCTGATACCCAAGAAAAGCTTACTTGTTTTGCTGAACCTCACCCAGAGTTCCTTCTAGCCCTGAAGGGGAAAAAGACCACCTATCAGAAAATCTGAACTCCGAAGGCACTTGGTGGGCTCTCAGGGTCCCTGTTACTGTGCCATCAACACAAGCCATCCATGTACTGAGGCTGAAATACAGCAACAGCTGTTTTTATGTTTCCAGCAACTTTTCATGCACATACCTGACAGAGAAGCAGGTAGCCCAGAATCTTCCTCTTTAGGGCCCTTTCAACATTCATTTAAGGATCCCAAGGTTGTCCATCAATCTGCAGTGGGATATAAAATCAGAGCACCCTTGCTCTACAGTCATAGTTGTTTCTAGAATAAAATCTAGAGTCAAATGCAACAATTATGTGCCACCTCATCACCATCTAATCCTGTCCTCCCTCCAAGGACTAGTGATTGCTTCCACAGGCCGAGCAATAGCAGAATAGGTGAACACTTAAACACTCTTCACAGGATAGTAAGCTCTACCTGTGCTATGTTCAGATACTCGGAAGGAGCTTGTGACTCTCCTTCTGGGTGCATTACTCATTGAGTCTTCACTCCCCACTGTTACACACTCACTATACAGAGGAGGCTGCCATGCAACACTAGGCCCTCAGGTTAATTTCTTTCTTAGATTTTTTTCCTTTTTTGAGACAGGGTCTCATTGTGTAGTTCAGGCTGGCCCTGAGCTCACTATGTAGCAACCAAGCCTCAAACTCAGCAATCCTCCTGCCTCTGCCTCCCAAGTGCTGGGATTTCAGGCCTGAGCCACCATGCCTGGCATTGTGGTGTGTGGTGCCAATTGCTGGTGGGTATGGGTCACCACACCCTACCAGGATTGAACCAGGGACCTTGCACTTGCCAGGCAGGTGCCAGAAACACTGAGCTAAACTCTGGCTCCCAATTTTTAAATTTTTATTACTATGTGTTTGCAGTACTTAATGATCACATTCACTGTGAGAAATTGGCAAAAGTATGTAATGCATCTCAGTTTTATTTTTTCTCCTTCCACTCTACCCACATTTAAAAGTTTTCTTTTTCTGCTTTTAGGTCAGCATCACATTCATTTATTTATTTTATGAGTTTTCATCAGGTTAATTATCACAAGCATAGATTAACAGTCAATAAAACAGGTCAAAAATACATAAGACAACTTGGAAAGAAAAAAAAATAAGGGAGGTGAATTCCTGGGACCGAGGATATAGCTAAGGGGAAAATTATAGCCTATGAAGAAACTGAAGAGACAGACCACAAGGCAGCAAAAGGAAGGAGTAGCCTGCACTTTTACCCCAGTTCCCAGAGATGAGAAAGCAAGATCAAATCTAGCAACACCGTGAGACCAGGTGACTCCCAAGACCTACAGAGAGAAAAGCACAAATGAAATGGAGCAGTAGACACAGCATGCTGCAACAGCTAGTGAGAGACTCCTGTTGAAGCGCTTGCTGTAGCCTGTGGAGAGAGTACCTGGTCAGATGTCATTTTAGGGAAAAACCAACCGAACCCAGGATTCAGAGTAGCCAAGGGGGTTGGCTTCAACTCAGGGGTCCCAGTATTAAACTCCCACAGGGACTGGGTGAGGGACAACTCTGGGAAATGTCCAGGCAAGAGACATGTTAAGACCAGCAAGGCCCCAATTCCATGACTAGAGGCCTGGATCAGTCTGACCTTCCATGGATTTGAAAGGATAAGAACCAGAACCCTGCCTCAATCCTACTGCAGACTTGCTGGTGATCATCCACCCAGCAAGGATCTGGGTTCTAGCTACCTCCTCTGTCTACCAACGAGTAAAATCACCCTGAACTGAACATTTTCATGAAAACCTAGATGCTAGCTAGATGCTAGAAAATAACCACAGGCTTGAAATCACAGAGAAATTTTTCTTTTTCTTGTCTCTGCTTTTTTAAAGCTTGTTTTTATACTGTTTGATGATTTTTGTTTTTTTTTTCTTGAATGTGAACACTGTATTTAGTTCTTTTGGCTTGTTTTGTTCTAATTTTTGTGTTTTTTTTTCTTTCTTTCCTTCTTTTCCTCTTTAACAGTTTCACAAGGCTTGAGTGATCTTTTTTTTGGCCTTCAGCTTTGCTTCTAACCTCTTTTTCTTCTTTTATTTCTCTATTATTTTGCTTTTATTCCTTCTTTTAAATTTTCTTCCCCTGGGTAAAATTTCTCTATTGAACAAATATTATTACATATAATTTTCTGATCTGCCTTAGGTATTATTAAATAACTATAAATCTTATGCCTATGGTTATAGGCAGCAAATTATTAGTTACCACAGTTTGTCACTTTTTTCAGTCTGTGCTTGATATTATTGTTATCACTTACTATACTATGTTAGCCAAGATGACATAGTTGTGATCAACTGTGATTCCTTGAATGCCAGTACCTACATTATCTTAGGTTATATAAATAGTACAGTGTAGTACCAAAGAAAATCTGGGCCAAACAGGCTACAATCTTTCATCTATAATAAATAGAAGATATAAGATATTGGGACAGACTCAAAAGCCAGCTATACCTCTAAGAATTTCTGAAAGTAGTTGTTTCCTAAAGTGGTCTCCATGCTAGTAACAAAGCTACCTATCTTAAGCAATTTATAAGCTTTAATACAGAAAAAATGAACCCCTCACTCAAAAAGAAATAAACTGAGAAAACATGAAAGGAAGTTATGACCCATAATGTCCAATTTTCCCAAGGTCAGTCCAGGAGTCATTGAGGTGGAAGACATCGAAAGGCACCCAGTTGAATTTCCTGAAATAGGAGGAGCAGGAGTAGCAGACTAGATGGTTAAGTCCCTTGATAGAACCAAGACAGAAACAGTCACACAGATAATTAAAGTGATGATGACCATCATGAAGAAGTGATTAGTAAATCTACAGTATATATATTTCAAACAAGGTTAGGAAACCATGAATGCTCAAAATAGAAAATAGTTGGATTCTACAAAGCGGTCTTCAATACAAATCCAAGAAATTAAAAATTTTACTGAAATTATGCACAGCACAATCAACCAATGTGAAATTAGAATATCAGATCAAAATAAAGGGTTATAGTTGTGACCATCAAATGAAAGACTTCCTAAAAATAACAAGGGACCTAGAAAATTCAATTCAACAGCTACTAGATGATACAAAGAGGTTAGTATGTGATTAACCAAGAATCAGAAGATAGCACAGAGGGCATAAAAAACCTGTTTACAGAAGTAATAACAATACTTTCCAAGCATGGAAAAAGAATTTTGACATTCAGATAAGTGAAGCATATAAAACACCAAATAGGTATGATAAAAAAAAGCTACACCAAGGTATTTAATAGGCAAGATTCCAGAAAGTCAACACAAGAACTAAGTATTAAAAGCTGTTAGAGAAAAGAAAACAAATAACCTATAAAGGAAAGCCTATCAGAATTACAGCAGACTTCTCAACTTAAACCTTAAATAAAGGAGAATTTGGAGTGAAGTATTTCAAGCCCTAAATGACTCAGACTGATGTACCCCACAAAATTATTTTTCAGTTTTTGAGAAAGGATAATTCTATGATAAAAACATTGAATGAAATCATAACCACCAAATAAGCAGTCCAAAAAGTTCTGAAGGATATTCTAGATAAAGACAATGAAGACACCAATTCCAAGAATCCCAATAGAATGAATCCACAAAGCAAGGCAATCTATTAAATAGAAGGAAAAAACACTCAGAAACTAAATATAGTGTAATGACCAGGACAAGTCAATACCTACCAGTTATAACCATCAATGTGAATGGCCTCAATGCACCAATCAAAAGATTGGCAGAATGGATCAAGAAAAAAAATCCCAGAATAAGCTGCATGCAAGAAACGCATTTAACTCAAATAGAAATTCATAAACTAGAAGTCAAAGATGGAAAACAATACTCTATGCAGCAGAAATTCAGAAACTAGTAGGGGTAGCTGTTCTATTTGCCTAAATTGATCAGAAGAGACAAAGAAGTTTACCACATAATTTTAAGGGAACAATCCAAGAAGAAGAGATAATAATCATAAATGTATATGCACTGGCACACTCCACTATATAAATCAAAAATTTACAGGTATGAAAAATGAGATAAACACTAATACATTGTAGTAGGAGACTTCCATACCCCACTACTACAAATAGATCAGCTAGACAAAATTCAAAGAATATCAACTTGAAACAAATGTCAGTTGAACCAAACCTTAAAACATATAGACTTTGTTGATATTTACAGTGTTTCACCCAGTAATGGCAGAATACATAGTCTTTTCAGCAGCACATAAGTCTTTCTTTAAAATTACTTAATAGAATGTGCTTAAGTAAATGCAAAGAAAATGAAGTTATCCCATGCATGTTATCAGATCATAGGGCAATGAAATTGGAAATCAATGGCAAAAGTATCACAAAACTACAAAAACACATGAAAATTAAACAACATCTAAACAACCAGTGGGTCAGAGATTAAATTAAAGAAGAAATTATGTAGTTTCTATAATTAAATGATAATGCCAGATCAATATACTGGAACTTATAGGATACAATGAAAGCTGCCCTAGAAGGAACATTTGTAGGGGTGAACTCTCACATCAGAATATCAGAGCAAGCTCAAATAAATAACAGAATGTTGAACTCCAAGATCCTAAAAAGAATAAGTTAAACCCGAAGCATGCACAAAGGAGAAAATTACAAAGATCAGAACAGAAATTAATGCAACTGAGACTAAGAGAACAATAGTCAATAAATCAAAGAGTTGGTTCCTTGAAAGAGTAAATAAAATAGCCCCTTAACCAAGCCTATTAAAAAAGAAAAGACTCAGATCCACACAAATGAGAATGAAAAAGGCAAAATCAAAATGGATCCTGTAGAAATCCAAAAGTTTATCAGAACCTACTCTGAAAACCTTTATTGTAATAAGAAGGAAAACTCAGAAGAAATGGGAAGATTCCTAAATAAATATGACTTAGCAAAGATGAATTAAGAAAACAGAAAAATTCTAAATTATCTAGTACCAGTCAATGAAGTTGAAGAAATAAAAAAAAATACCAACAAAGAAAAGCTTAGGTACTGATGTATTTACTGCTGGTTTTACAAGACCATTCATTAGAGCAGATCTAATGCCAACCTTCCTCAGACTCTTTAATGGCATTCAAAGGGAAGGAACACTCCCAAATTTATTTCTGGAAAAAAAACATTACCCTGACACCAACCAGTGAAGGGTCTAAATTCTTGGTCTTTATGTGGCACTACAGTGAAGTGGTATAGCCTATAGAAAGTGGTGCCTCACAGGAGGTCTTTATGTCCTTGGTGATGTGCCCTAGAAGGGGATTATGGAATCCTAGATCTTTCCTCTTTCTAATATATGACATAACTTAATTCTCATTTTTCCCCTTCTCTTACCCACCCTACAACCTCCCACCCGTATATGCACAAGCTTTGTTTCCTTTCTTTAACCATTGATTTTTTTCTTTCCAATTATTATTTGCCCCTAAACCCCAATATCCTTTGAATATTTACTATTTTACAATATATATCATGCAATCTAGAACTCATTTACAACTTCAGTTTCTCATACCAGAGAAAAGATATGATATTTACACATCTGTGATCTATTTATTTCACTTATGAGTATGTCCTTAAGCTACATCCTTTTGAGTATAAATGATTCAAGCTCATCATTGTTTATGGCAGAGTAATATTCCATTTTATTAGAAAAACCATCTTCTTTATGCAGTCTAGAGTTGATGGGAATTTGGGTTGTTTCCAAGATTTAGCTATCACGAACTGAGCTGCTATAAACATGGGTGCACAAAAGCCATTGTGATATGAGTCATTTAATTGTTTCATGTATATACACATAGCAGGGAACAGCAGGGTCAAAGGGGACCTCTAACTAGAAGAAGAAATCAACAAATAGAATCTCATCTTATTAAAAAGATTCTGTACAGCCAAAGAAACCACCAACAGAGCGAACAGGCAACCAACAATATGGGAAAAAGTCTTTACCAGCTGTTCCTCAGACAAAGGGTTACTATCTAGAAAATATAAAAGAGGTTAAAATAATCAGCCCCCCAAATTAAAAGACCCAATTCACCAGACTCACTGAAAGTCAGATCTACTTTAGTGGGAGTAGATCTTGAAAATCAGCATTTCCAAAAGGTTGCTAAAGACTGGGTCACCTGTAGCTTAAGAATAGAAGGATTGGGGTACTTGCTTTTCACATACCCATATCCTTGCTTCTAAAGAAACAGAAACTTTCCTAAAACTTAAAGATCTCAGATTGATGATTACTTGTAGATGGATCAGAAACACAGGCATCTTCTTCCAGAATGCACACAGTTTTGACAATTACAAGGAAATGTGTAGCAATAACATATTTAGTATCCAGAAAACCCCAAGACAAGGAACCCCCCACTGTAAATGATCAAAACTTGATTACCAAGTACAGGGGAATCCATGGAGAAAGTAGGTATGTGGCTTGTAGATGTCATACATAAACAAAGCAAAATGGTTTACAAAGATTCTAGTGGAAATATACTCTAGAATTTGGTTTGGAAATGTATTAACTTAGAAGTTAGAAGGAAAATTTCTTATGAAAAATTGCTACCTAGATGTGGTCATGCATAGCCATAATCTCATCTGCTTTGGAGACTGAGGCAAGGGGATTGCAAGTTTGGGGTCAGCCTGAGCAACTTAGCAAGACCCCTTCTCCAATTAAAATAAAGAGGAATTAATTAAGTGCCTATCTAGCAAGCATTAGGCCCTGGGTGTAGCCACCAGTATTCTCACGGTTTAGACCTGAAACATCTCCTATATTCTCATATATATGAAAAGTGATCGGATCTTGGGGCCTATACTCATCAGTACATTAATCATTGATGAGTCATTTATATTACATTGCATTAGAATTACTGTAGTCTTTTCTATACAAACCTTAAAGGCCAGAAGGCTTGAAGTGAAGTTTTCAAACCCTAAAGGTTACACCTTCTTGTTCTTGTTCTTCTTGTTCTTGTTCTT
>PVIC010009945.1:0-44471 GCA_004025085.1 Thryonomys swinderianus
TTGTCCCTCACGTGCCCTTAGCTCTGAGAGGACTCTTTTTTCCATCATTCCTCTGTCAAATGATTTAAATGAACCTGGAGGCTCATTTTTGAGACTTCAGAGGCCTCTTGGCAGCAGGTAGCTCCAGTCCTTTTCTTTTGCTTTCCAGAACTGACACTTCTTTTACAGTAGATGCAGTCATAGGTCATCAATATTTGTATGTATGGTGGCCTCCTCCAGGATGCGGTGAGCTCAGGGAAGGCTGGGACTGTGTATTATCTCTGAATCATCAGTATCAAGGAAACAATCCATATTTACCTGTGGCATACGAGAATAATACATAAATGATTTAGCATAAACTTACAATAACTCATTTAAAAGAGAATTAAGAAGCACATGTGATAGCACAGTAGAATATTTAATATGTTTTACCAGTGTCCTTCCAGCAAAAGCTGCCAGAAAAGCACCACAGATGAAGAAGGGAAGTTTATTACTTATTGCTGGGAGGGAGAATGCATACTGCAGAGAACTGAGTTTTACAGGATCTCAACTTGTGATTAACGATGTAGAGCAGCTCTCTGGGGGGAGGGTTTTGCTCTGGGTTGGATCTTCCAGGAAGTGAGGGAGATATTATAATTGGACATCTTAATGAATGCCATCTGGAAGAGAAGACTGGACTATCTAGGTGAAGCTGTACTCGGTCAGCAAATAATATTCATGGATAGTAATCAAGGTGGGGTCTTTGCATATTTGAGATTGTTCATAGTTTCATCTATGAACAGACAGGACTATGGGTGGTAGTGTTTGTGTTTGCCCCAGTCATGGTTACAGGGAGCCTTGGTTGATGTTGATGTTTTGTGAACCTGTTCGTGTTCAGCAGGACAAGGCTGTGAGTGATAGGCTAGCTTGGTGACAACAGGGACTACTTCTTTTCTTTCTCCATGGCTGGTTATAAAAGCCTTAAGCAAGATGCAATATCGGGAGGTAATGCACTTAACTTTATGAAGAGCATATGAAAAGAAACCCTCCATGTGTATACTCTCATTAACTTAACTGGGGAGGAAGGGAAAAGCATATTTTGTTCTGGCCTTTTTCTGTAAATACATTTTAAAAGTTCTCCTTAAAATCAGACTTTGACTTTATAAGAAAAAATAAATAACAAATAAAGGGCAGTTAGATATAATCATAAATCCAGTAAAAACCAGCAAACAAACAAGTAAAAGAAAGGTAATAAACTCAGTGGTTTCTCATCCTACTTGAAATCTTTTATTTTGAGATAATTGTGAATTCACATACAGGTGTGAGAAGCCATATGGAGTAAGTGACTCATGAGCATTTCAACCCGTGTGTCCTAAAGGATATGTCTTACATAATCATAGCACATTATCTTTCTAAGAACTTGGCCTGATAAAACTCAGTCCCTTTTCACTTCTGTTTTAAAATATTGTTGAAGAATGTTTCCATACTCCCAATGGACAATTCTCAGAACCAAGTGGACAAAGTGATCCATTAGCATTGAATCCTTTGACAGAAAAGCATTACCAGACAGGATCTCTCTGAGGGGTACACTCAGGAAGTGGTCAAGTAGAGCTCTGCTCTTGGTCACGAATACTTTGTTGAGCTGTTGGAAGCATGCCAAAGATTTAGTTGAATCTTGTCACTTTGGATGAGCTTTTTCCAGAAGCTGCTATAAATCATGACATGGACAACTCCCATGGACAGCTAAGGTCAGCATTACTTGTTTATTTGGTGCTCAAGAATAGCAAGAATGCCAAGTAAGCTGTTGATGGCAAAATCCAGCTCTAGCTGAGCCAACTGCACTACACACCAGTCTCCTGGTTTCTGATAGAGCACTTGGCCCTCTGTAGACTAAGTCGAGACCAAGGTGAGAGTTGAGCTAACCAGCACGCCACGGCTGGAGATTGCCTGGTCCTCCCCGGTGTTGGGCCCCTCCTCTGACAACCATAGACCAATCCCCAATAGTCACCACAAACCCCTCCCAGCACTTGTGCTATATAACGCCCTACATTGCATTCATTAAACAGAAGTGTTCCAGAAACCTCCCCAGAGTCTTGTGTGCATGTGTGACTCTGCACCTCACCCTCCCGTGTGCAGCCCTGTGATGACAACAGGTGTTTTATAGCTAACAGTACCTGTTGGTGGCCAGGAAACTGGGCCATTTTTGTGCAGGCCACAGAAGACTCCTGTGGTCCTGAAGAGTGTACAGCACAAGCGGGAAACACAGTGAACATGACTAGGAAGAGACCTTTGTCCATAGAGTGGCCTGTATGAGGTCCTGGCAGGATCCACAGAGTCCTTAAAATTTCTACCATGTGTCCTGTTCTTTGTAGAACAGCTCATGTAATAGGATTTAAAATTATATTTTGCTGTCTCTCTCTCTAGGCTGAAACTCCATAAACAAGCAAAACCAATAAATGGCACACACTCTTACATCCAGAGACTTTATTCACCATTACAGGACTATCAAAATAATGATTAACAAACAGCTTTGAAAGCCTTGTACCATCACCCTTTGATATAGATATATCAAAGGGAAAAGTGAAAGAGGTCAAGAGAAAAGCATCTTGAGAAAACTCTTGGGAAAAGAACAAGCCTTGAGGCTGATATTGTACTCTAGATGTGGCAGTATTTAGACCTGTTCTTCTTTGTTATAAGATTCTGGTTTCTCAGAAGTTTTCTCACCAGCAGTGTCTCTGTAATTCCCAAGAGTCATCAGAACCCTTGCCAAGGAGAAATGAGCAGGAAACAATGACTGCTCACACCCTTCCCTTGGAGGCCTAAAGCAGGGGCTCTGGTTCTAACTGGCTATCAGCAGGAATTTGGACTGGTGTTGGGTAACATTTTAATACCTGAAAGTGAGTATTATTACATCATCAAATCTTTTTTTTTTTTTTTGGAGACAGGGTCTTACTTTGTAGTTCAGGCTGACCCTGAGTTTACTATGGAGCTCAGGCAAGCCTCAAACTCACAGAAATCCTCCTGCTTCTGCCTCCCTAGTGCTGGGATGACAGGCACGAGCCACCACGCCTGGCACTGTGATATGTGGTACTGATTGCTGGTGGGCATGAGTCACCCCGCCCTGTTTTCTTATATGTGGTATCAGGGATCGAACCAGGGATGCTGTGCTTGCTAGGCAGGTGCTGGAACCACTGAGCTAAATCTCTGGCCCATTAAATCTTTCCTTATAACTGTACCTGCTTGTAGAGCTACAGGATCTTTCCAAATTTTCACCCAAAGCTGAAGAAGCATAGATATGGTAGAACATATTTAGAAGCAGATACAGGACAAATAATAAAATTGTTTCTGCCTGTACCACAGAGTTCTCACTCATTAAGCCAGTTGCATGTGAAACAATAAATAGCAAGAAAATGGCGACCTACCATGGGAGTTCAGCTTCTTCTAAATCAGGGACTGAAGATGTCCTGGAAGTAAAAGGGAGGTGGAAGGAGCTGAGAAGATACTATAATGCAAACATAATCCGAGTTGCTCAGAGAGCCTGAGGGAAGCAGCAGGTTGGTATACTCATAGATTTATGAATATGTGTTCGGGGGATGAGCAACAAGAGACCTTGATGCTATAGATGAGAATAAAATATTCTGAATTATGCCCTTTTACTTCATTATCCTATATAATGATATATAAATACTTGTTTATTCCATGGCCAGATAAATGGCTGCAACACTGATATGGTGGGATCACAAAGCCTTGTCGGGCCTGGCTGGATGGTGTGGGATTCTGAGTCACTTGAGGATGGTCAACACGCAGAACTCAAAATGTCCTGGCTTGAGCCCAGAGGGCCTGGCGGGTCCTCCCCACTCTACAGTCAGGAACAAACCAGGCTCAGTGCACACTGCTTGCTATGCGCAGGTTCTCAGCTAAAGAAATCTCCATGTCTTGAGGAACACCAGCTTATGCACAGAAAGGAAGGAAGAGGGCAAACCAGAGAACCTACCACTGGAAGTGCTCAGCATGTGTACTTACATGGATGAAGTAAATCTAATGGATGAGCCAGAATATTATTTTAAAATAAGCATTATAAATATCCTCAGAGCAGGACATGGGGCACACACCTGTAATCACAGCACTTGGGAGGCTGAAGCAGAGAATCCTCATGAGTTTGATGCCAGCCTGGGCTACATAGCAAGTTCAAGGACTGAACTGCCTTGGGAGACCTTGTCTCTGAAAACATATCTTCAAAAAGAGAGAAGTATGTCAGCGGCATGAAGCTATAAACACTTATTATAAGGTCTAAGTGAGAAAAATAGAATAGTTGACATAAAGAACTCAGTAAACAAGTTGAAGAATGGTGGATAAAGGCAAAGAACAAATAAATGAATTAAAACTTAGGTTGGGGAAATCTTCCGGAAAAGAACCTAGATATGAAAAAACATTAATTACACATTAGCAGATTAGTAAGAGAAGAACATCCAACATTTCTGTCATAGGAGACCTCGAGAGAGAGAAAAAAATAATGGAGGGGAGAAGAGCTTAAAACGATGAAGACTGAGAATTTCCCTGCCCTACAGGGCCTCCCTCCCCCACCGAATCTCAGGCCCTCTCTACTGCTTTCTGGACTTCAGTCACAGTGGTTCACTCTGACCTCTAGCATGGCTTGATCTTTCCTAGGGGCTAACATCGGCTTTTCTCACTCCCTTCCTCCTTTTCCTGCTTGATTCGCTTGCATCCTTGAGATCTCAGCTGATACTGTACTTCTTGGCAGCAGATTTTCCTAACTACCCTACACCCCTGAGCAAATTAGACTTCCTTCTTATAAGTTCTCCTAACACTGCTGTAACCTAGTCAATTAGATTTGAAAACAGCATTGAATTATTTCCCACTTGACATCTGTCCAACTGGTGAGCTAGAAACTTTCCTTATAAGCAAGTCTTTATCTACTTTTGACTACTTTATTTGGTATGTGTCTAGTCCAGGATTGAATAAGTGTGTGTTAAGTAATGTGTCTAGTAAATTTTATAACAAGTAGAAAAACTTAGAACTTTGAATGGAATAACAAAAAAAATAGTGAAATCATTGAGACCTCGATTTCAGAACTCTTGAGTATGAAATAAGAGTGAGATTCCCCTCAACATCATGTGGGATGGGAGCTGTGGGGGCAGACAGGGTAGCCGAGCTTCCGAGGCTGAGACTGAAGTACACTGGGACAGTATGAGAACTTGATGGAGGTGGAGGGGGGACAGTTGGTCCGCCAGCGAAAGCCCTTATGAGAAGAAAGAAGGCACCTTCTGAGGGCTTCTTGTAGCAAATACAACAGAGTGTGAATGCTACTTTCTCTGCAGGCCTTGGACACCTCTAAGAGCTTTCTCCTTTCCACTCTCTGGGCACTGGATTGCCGTAGTGATGAAAACCAAGTCCCCCTGGTGGAAGCCTCTGTTACTGGGTAGATTCAGAGAACAGCTTGTCCTTCTGACCAATTGTGACTTAGCTTTCTTTCTATAACCCTGGAAGTGGCTAGGTATCTAACCTGGCTATCTCAAGACCAGAAGCATCTCATTATCTGTGAGTTACGCTTCCTGAATAGACCTTTTCCAAGCACTGCTGTTATTCCTAACAAGTTCCATTCTCTAGCACGAGGTTCCAAACCTCTTGTGTGCTTTGTAGCAATGTTAAGATCTCTTCCATCTTGAAACCCTTTGCTTCCATCTGCTCAAGCAGATTGGTTGCTTAGATGAGTAACTCTATATTCAAGCACAGGTTTGAAAAGTAGGTCCCTTTTAATGGTCCAATCCTTCCTTGTAATGATTTTATTGTTTGCCCCCCAGGACTCACATGTAGCTATTAAAATTAAATAAAATTAAATCTTGATTTTCTCAATCTCACTTGGCACATTTCAAGTGCTCAAGTAGCCACATTCAAGTGCTTGGAATACTGGACAACACAGGTCTGGCGCTGTTCTGTCTTACAGGGAAGTTTATTGGAAGAAATATTTTAAGTCATTTAATGCCACTTAATAACTGAAGCAACCTGATAATGGAAGCCCTGCTTTTGAGAGATAGTCATCTTTGAGTGGCGAACATGGTCTCAGCTCTAGAATTATCTTCCTGTTGGTCTCTTCTCCTCCACCTTTTAATCAGAGTTGAATTTGAGATGAAATAGACCCAGGGTATTTTTTTCCCATTTTTTTTCAGAACCAAGAATGGAACTCAGGTTGCCCTTGCCAGGCAGGTGGCAGTGCCACTCAACTACATCCCCACAACAGAGGATTTGGTGATGTGTCCTTTAATCTTTTGTGGGCAAATCAGATCTATTTCTTTATCTCTAAAGTATTTATGTGGGTGATGAAAATTCCATTTCATAGGCAAACATTGATTCTTTGTAACTCCACTACCTTTGAAGCAATTATTTAAAAGTAAAAAGTATAAGTATTTTTACTCTTGGCAAATGTATGTAACTCTTTCACCAAATATCCTAATAGAGGAAAAAAAATCAAAGTTTTCTTTGTTCTGGGATGTTAGAGCAAAGCTCTAGGAGGGGATTTATAACTACACAGTTACAAGGTATGAATGTACATTTGTTCAAGAACTACACCCTGCTGATTTGCTATTTAGTTTTTTTATTGCTGGTTTTTTTTTTTTTTTTGCATTGCTCTATAGGAGACCGGCTGTAGATTTGGCTGCTGCTCAGAGCAAAGAGTCGCCAGGGACATTGTTCCTATTTGAAAATGTACGTGGTATGTCAAAGACAGAGATTACAGACTTGCATATTAAAACCCATCCATTATCCATGCAGAGGAAACCTATGTTCCACTTGGCATGGGAGCTTGGAGCTGAGCGTGAACCAAGGATGCTCTTGTTGGAGGCAGCTGAAGGAACTCTTGGAGCTGCCTACTAACCCGGTATGGTGCTTCCTAATCCTGCCCTGAAGCATTCTAGTTGTTTCCTTAAAGGCTACTTTATGAAGGGGATGTGGGGAGCAGACTTGGGCTGTCCCTACTCCTCTAACTGGGCCCCTCTGCTTTGTGGATTTCACAGTTTTACTTTAAATATGATTTACTTTGAACAAAAGGGCCTCAAACACATGCTGATGGAGGCTAACCCAGTCTTTTGGAGTAGAAGAGCCTGCAGTATAATAGGATTGATTATTTTTCTTGTTTTCTTTCTGAGAATGAGCTTCAGAGCAATTGATATTGATCAGTATGTCTCCAAACTCTTTATGTATCTTATTCCATTTCAACTAATTTATGAAATTTATGTAGGTTCCAACTACTGTTTGTCAGACCACATGGCCATGTGATGGTGGAAATGGAGAATAATATGTAGCTTGGGAACACAGGGAACGCTCTGAGTTTCCCAGGAATTTGTGAAAATGCTTCACCTGCAAGTTGCAATAACATTTTCCAGGGGAATGAAGAGTTGCTCTCAGTCACTTTGTGCTGAAGTATAACTTAGTTGGGTACTATAAGAACTGTGGAAACACTTTTTTTTTTTTTTGGCAGTACCAGGGATCAAACTCTGGCCTTTGTGCTTCCAAGGTAGGCACCATAAATTATACATTATTTTGATAGTCAGGATCCATCTTTGCCTCTGACAGGTTCATCAGGCTCTCTCGTCTTACCATATACAAACACTAACTCATTTCTCATTGCCTTCTGACTGGTTTCCTTCAATACAGCCAGTGAGTCATAGCATCCTAAGATAATTAGAGAGTACATAACCTCCAAGAGGTAGGACTGATAATCCCTTTCAGGGGGAAATAGCTACTTAAAGACCTAGACTACCTAGACCTATAAAGAATTTTGGGGAATTATGTCTATTTTAAAGGTAGGAAATTAGGGTCATGGTAGGCTGGCTGGAAAATAGGATGTGCTCTATTAATTATAAAGATTCAGACCAGAGGCTAAAAACAGGTTGTAACCTGATAAAGAAAGAATGCAACCTGTCAATTATAGCCAGAATGTGTGGACAGAGCAATTTGCAAGGAACGGGTTCTGGAAGGATATAAAAAGCAACAACTTTTGACTTCTTTACCATTGAAGTCTTTTTGTTCTGCTATGATATTGGTTTTGCAGTAGTCTGTCCTGCTTGCAAGGTGTATCTCTGTGGGAGATAGGGTAAGAGGACTCAGCCTGAATCCTCAGGCAAACTCCAGTCCCCTGTGAGTCCCATAGCAAAAGGATTAGCAACAATAAACAACAAAATCAGAATCCTAAGGAAAAGGCTGAGCCTGGGCTCGACTTCAAAAGCCTTCACACCCATAATCCCAGTATGCATAAAATTATTGTGGTTATCCACAATAATTTCTGTAGTTGAAGATCCCATAGGGCAGGGCAAAATCCTTAAATCTGAGTAAGTTCCAGTAAGTAAATTCCAGTAAATAAGTCTTAAAGCCAATAATCTTAGTGCAGTAATCCTTATAGTTTAAGATCTTGCAGGGTGGGGCAGATGTCTACAATAATCCCAGTAGTTGATCCCACAGGGCAGGGCAGGGCAGGCATCCAAAAATCCAACTAAGTAAATCCTCTGCAGTTCCAAACATTATTTCTTCTTGTTCTTCATTCTTCACTCTTTTCTTCCTTCCTTCCCTTTCTCTTTTTTTATGTTAAATAAAAGTTGCTTTTAATGGTTCCTCAGTTTTCTTAGCCAATTTCTTGGGTTGGAATTGTTGAATATCATGCTGTCTGGCAATACCAGGATCAAGCCCAAAGCTGAGGCAGAGCCCAGTTTCCAGGACTGAATTGAGGTACAAGAGAAGGTAGAGGCCAGACCAAAAGCCTAGGCCCCTAGTGGAGGAGCCAAAATACTTGAGGCCCTGAAGCCTGGGGTCCTTGACTAAGGAGAAGGGAAGAGGCTGAGACCTGAGGTCAGTGGCACCTAAATAACTAACTACATTGTGCTCCTAAAGTGAGTGGCTGTGTTCTTCCCAGAAAGTAGCAAATCATCTGGTGTGTGTGTGTGTGTGTGTGTGTGTGTGTGTGTGTGTGTGTGTGTGAGAGAGAGAGAGAGAGATATGTTCCAAAAGGGCTTACATGCCTTGCCTTCAGTGGAATTGATGGAGAAGCCTCAGAACCTTAAAATGACAAACTTTAGCACTAGAGCTAAAAGCCATTTGCACTCAGTTACAGGATGTGGCATTAAAGAGTGAACTCAATGCACACTCAAAGCTGGGAGTCATTAACCTCAAGGCAGCAGCATTTTACCATGTGAAAATTTACATTCATACTGGACAATGAACCCTCAGCAGACTGCTAATACTTTATAATGCTAGGACCTGTTATTCTAGGTTGCTGTTAAAGTAAAAATTAGAGATGGAGTGAGTGATCTTTGAAATGGAAGAATTTATTCAGCCTTTGGATATGTTGACTATAAAAAGACAAAATCCAGGGATAAATTCCATAGGTGCCAGCACTGAAGCTAGATGGTAGGTAGAATAAATGGCCATTGGTTCTGGAGCTGAAAGTGTTTTTACAACAAAAGTTTGAAGGAGAGTGTGAGTTGTTTACATTGAGCCTACATTAGGTTTACATTGAGCCTTGTCTATGTACTATAGACAAAGCAGGTAGGACAGCTTGGAGTGGAGAAAGTTTGGGGTTGAGGACAGTTCATAAGGAGAAGAGAGAGTCGTTTCTGGGTTGGTTAGGGATGTGAACAGTATGTAATGGTGCCTGATAATGGACAGTTTAGGACTGAGTCTAACATTTTAGCATTAGTTCAGGAGTTTAGAATAGTTCCTTTTTTTGGAGCTGGGAAAACTGTTAACTGTTAATTTCCCTGTCTTTCCCTCTATCCTCCTGCCTGTCATGTGAGATGATGTACCTATCCAGGGCCAATGATACTGGTGGCAAAAGAATTTACTAACATCCGAATAAAAAATTTACTAAGATCATTTAATAAAAACATGAGAGTTTATTCAGACCAGAGTACTTTGACAAGGACAGCAGGTGAATTTCCAAGAAAGGAATTGGACCATAAGGGTGAGAGACTAGGCCTTTTATAAGGGATTGAGTACATGGAAAAAAGATTCTAAGTAGAGAATATAATTTTCACAAGAATGTCTTTTTCTGGATCACCTGGCTCCTTGTAGATCAATGCAGGGATCACCTGCATTGTGTCTAAAGTTGTACAGTCAAAGTTGTAATTTGATCAGACTATTCACTCTGGGCTCACAGGAGGCCTTTCACTAGTATCTATCTACACTGGCTTCTGGAGAAGGTGGATCAGGGCTCAGCTCATTGGGAGGAATGAGTGAGCCACTGATTTATTTTATGGTGTGTAGTTTTGGGTCGTTGTTGCAGTGTTGTCTTATGACCACTGAGTATATGTTGGGCAGGGTGGTTTAACAGGGGAGTTTTGTCTCTAAATGTTTTATCTTTTCATTACCAACCAATAATCACCACATGGTCCTTATAATTAAATATAGGATATCTTAGTCTCTATTTTCTGTGCATTCACTCATTGACTTGGGGAGTTTTCTGAGTAATACTTTTACACTTACAAGTTACAAGTGGTAAGGGGACCTCATTTATACATGAGATGACAGAGATTCTGCAAAATCCATCATGTAACTAGCCCCTTACCCTTAGCTGGCAAAACTAACTGCTTTACTAACTTATTTTCATAACCACATGTTTCTTGGTCTCTGTTTAAAGAAGACAACTTGGACAACACAGGACAGGGGAGACTCATTGCAGTTAAAAGTAAACATGGCTTGAATTAGGGCCTTTGTGCATCCAAGGTTGGCACGGTATCACTTGAGCTAAAACCCCAGCCCTACTTTTAATTTCTTGGTACAACTACTATTCATTTGGAGGGGAGTTGTTTACAACATACTGAGAATTGGAATGTAAGTTTGATAGCTAAAGCTCTACTTTTCCTACCAGAAAAGGACCACATTGGGCAAGGGAAATGAAGAAGGTTTGGCTTCAACCCCAACCCCCCAGTGATATCCAGGATTACCTCTGTTTTGGCTAGTTTTGCCCACACCACTGATTGTGCAGAGGCTGTGCTGTTGTGTGGCTCAACTTCAAGTGCAGTTTCCCAAGAAGAGGGTGCTGGTGTTTGCAGTGAAGGCTGATTGGTAATGGGCTCTCTCTATGTGAAATCCTTTTATGGATCCTATGAGTGGGTTCTATGGAATTGCTACCCACTCAACACCTAGAGAGTGGGGATTTGTCTATAGAAAAGGAACATGTTCACATTCTGAAGCAGTTTTTAATTGTCCTAAGTTCTGGTTGGATAAGGCATTTTAGCTCATTAAGCCCTTTGTCATACTTTGTCTTTCACTTAACTGTTAAGCTATGGAAAAGGCTAAGTAAAGATCATTATCTTTGTTTTCCAGGTAGAGCAGACTCAGAGTTCTAGGGACTTGCTCCACTGTGCACAGCTGGGGCTGGAACTCAAGGTTTATTCCCTTTCCCCTGGTTGTGACTGAATGGAAGAGGTGAGAGATCAACAGGAATAAGAGGTGGTTTTTCACTGCAGGGACTTTAAACTCAAAGGCAAGGGTGTGTGTGGGGGGTGGTGGGGGTAAAGTCAGTTGGTAAGTGCTCTGGGTAGGGCAGATGGAAAACTGGTGAACACCTGAACCTTTTGAAATGGGATCCAATTCTCTGCTCCAGCTGGGTATTGTGATGTTTCAAAGCAGACCCAAAGTTGCCTACTTTTAAGATGTTTTTCTAAGAGAAGCTGGAAATCTAGAATTATATATAAATTCTCCTACTTGGATGTTAAATATTATCAGCTAACTCAAACATTTTTAAACTTCTGTAGACCAAAAAAAAAAAAAAAAGCAAAGTAAAACAAAACCTACTGAGTCTCATTTACAACTCTCTTCTTTATACTAATAAGTAAATAGGATAATTTTAGGAGAAATGCACCAGAACATAGAGGTTGATGAAAGTATTTTTATTTACAGTAGTATCCTTCATCTTTTCCATGTTTGTGAGAGACACAGAGAAGCAAAGGGATTAAAACATAATTGGAACCATGGAATATAGAGATAAACCACATATTATTACTCTTTAGTATGAATATTTCCTTCCTTCTAATAATAGTTCTTACCTTTCTTCCTACCCACTGCCTTCTTGGGCTTAGCTTTTTAAAGAGTAAATTAATTGAAGACCTTGGTGTCGTACCTGTCTTTACTTGTGATTTATTTGAGATACAACTCATAAATGTCAGGGCAACATGGTTAGGAATTATTGTTTGTATAAATAAAGGTAAATATGAAGAGATATTGTGAACCTCTGGTTACCAGCATTCTCTGCTTCTAGTATCTTCCGTCATGATTTGATAGACTGGGTTGACTCCTCTAGCTGAGAGATTCAACTTTGTAGTATTAGACACCAAGATTTTAGGAATATCACCAGAGTAGACTCTTAAAATAAGAAAGGAGAAATAACAGATCACATTTTCCAAACAATCAATGAGGTAGAACAGAAACAACCTTACCCTCAAAACGGCAAGAGGGAGCCACAGCTTGCACTAGAATTTGGGTGATGTTAAGCTAAATTCTGTCCAGGAGACAAAGCAAGGGCAAAGGTTTCCCATAAATTCCCACGTTTTGCTCCATGATTGATCCAGAAGAGGCAGAAAATGAACAGTAAATAGCAAAGCTTTCCTGATACCTGCTAGTTTGGAGTGATCTATTCTCTTTCCATCGCACTGAGGATTCAGAAAGTGGGACTAGACATCACATTCAAGGGGGGAAAAAAAGACAAAGAGGCAACTGGTAATCTGATATAGTATGTCCCCTGGGGAAGAGGTATCTAGATCGGAGTCAGACTAAGATCAAATCAGAGCAGAAACAAGTCTATTTTTTTCTCTGGGTCACCATAGGGAGCCAATCTAACCTATTTACAAATGATCTCAGGGGAGATGTCTTTAAATAGTAATCTTGTCACCATCTTTTTCATCATCTTCCATGATCGCTTTGGGTCTCTCGTCCCTGAGCAATGTTACATCTGCAAAACAAAGCACAGACCCACAATTAAGCGTGGTCTAATTAAAATATTAGACAACATCGTAGTGTAGACTCAGTCCCCAGGAGTGTGGTGACCCCAGAAATGTTCTTGCACCTGGAAGGAGAGAAAGGTGCCGGGTGGCCTGATTTGGCCTTTTTGAGGGGCTCGGTGAGGATATCGCTCAGGGCTGGAGAGATGCAGAGTGGGGGAATCTCGGGCAACCTTCTTCACCCTGAGCTCTGCTCCTAATCTTGCAGTACAGTAGCGGGGAAGGCACGTGGATTTTTCAGTGTATTTTGGATTTTGGAGCTTTGGGTTCCACTCTGTTAATGTGTGTTGGGCCTTTTAACTCTTCACATCTAAATTTTCTCACAGGTAAATTGAAGACATTGATACTTAACAAAATTACTGCATCAGTTAGATAAGGTGTATGTAAATATGCTTAGAAAAGAGGCACATCTGGCCTCTGAATGTGTATATAGGGATGCGTGGGGGGGAGGTAGGATGAGTAGGGGAAGGGGAAAAATGAGAATTTAAATTGTGTCATATACTGGTACAAATTCTCAATGTGGAGTGTAGTTTTGATGTGTATTATTGTGTACCAATAAAACAAACAAAACAAAACTAAATGTTAACTTTTTATTTTCCACACACTTTGCTAGTTTATTTCTCTTTTGAAGGAAATTGGTAAACCTTATGAAATCAAACTTAAAATCATTTTACCAATATAGTGGGAAATATTGAGCAGAGACTCTGGATATGCTGTTTCCAAATGTCAGTTGTAATAGATGGTCATGTCAACACAGTTCAGAACAAAATGAGAAAATAAGTTTTTCATACAATTTAAAATGGGTCTTTATTCTGAGACACAACCTTCCAGCTTTTGGAAATTAAAGCATCTTTTCATTAAAAAAAATGTTTTTTTGAGACAAGGTCTCTCTTTGTAGTTCAGGCTGGCCCTGAACTCACTATGCAGCCCAGGCAAGCCTCAAACTCACAGCAATCCACCTGCCTCTGCTTCCTGAGTGCTGGGATTACACATGTGAGCCACCATGCCTGGCATTATGGTGTGTGGTATCAGGGATTGAATTTAGGACCTTGTGCCTGCCAGCCAGATGCCAGAATCACTGAGCTAAATCCCTGGCCCCAAACATCTTTTCTTGCACAAAAAACATTTAGAGACATTACCTGGTTGCCCTTGCACATCTTTACTAGCTAAATAAAAGGTTGCTATAATGTTGGGTTCCATAATAGTGCATTTTTAAAAGTATATACTGTCTATGAAACAGAAATCTTAATTTCTTTTTTAATCACAATTTTCTGGAAAGTTTAGCTCATTAAAACCCAGTCAAGGAGCTCTGGGTGGTTCTGCTCATCCTGTGAAGTTTAAAGGGGACTAATCCTCTGGGGTTCCTCCCATCCTATTCCAGGGCCCAGTCTTGTTTCCCCAGCACTGCCTTTCCACTCTCCAGACTCCCTGAAAGTTAACATGTTTCCAGTAGCTCCTCTTTAATGTTTTCAGCTACAGTATTATTGACTTTGTTTAGCTGCTTTAGTCGCAGGCTTCAAACTAATTCTCTCTCTGTCTCTCTCTGTCTCTCTCTCTGTCTCTCTCGGAAGCAGGCCAGGGCTCCCCAGATCTGACCAATCACAAACAAAACTCCTTGTCATACAATCATTAAGACGGGGTCCTGGCAACTGTGGACCATGTTGGGAGCAGGCCTGGGGCTGGCAAAGAAGCCTGAGGTGACTCCCAGTAGAAGGGCTATTCTGGCACTTGGAACTTGTCAAATTAGCTCATTAACTTAGGGGAATGAAGGTGGTTAGCAAGAGATTTAGAGAAGCGTGTGAATCCTTGTCCAGTTCTCACTGCCAATGGCTAATGAGAGGAGATGTCTCCAGGGTGCATTTGTCTGTGAGTTTCTCTCAGCACCCTTATTAGAACCAATTTGAGTCTTTCTGAACATCTGCCGAAGGCTGTATCTTTATCAACTTAACTAGCATTTCGATTACTGCCAAATCTTTAGATACTAAAAGCCTCTTCAAAAGTAAAGTACTTCAGCTAATATGCTAATAAAAGCCAGAATCATACAACAATATCTGTAATTGTACACATAATATGGAGATTTGCTGACTCAAGGAATTCCATAGTGCTTGTGGAGTCTGTGTGTATACAACATTCCTCCAACTCTTGCATATGCTCCAAGGTCTCATAAACATTTCTTATTCAAGAAGAAAGCTGCTCTTTCAGGATTAGGTAGTGCAATGTATTCAGTATCCTCTGCCAAGTAATTGGAGCTTAATACTTGAGAAAGTTCCTTGAATCAGCAGATATATACATAGAGGTAAAATTCTGTGGCTAGGAGAATTCTTATCTTCAGAAATTATTTGACTTAAAGAATATAGCATTTAACAGAGGGAACTAACATTTACTTACGACTCTCTATATGTCAAAAATCTTTGCTAAGTTTTAAATGTTAAGAACTCTTGGAGGCAGATTTTATGGTGTCCATTCTGGGATAGATGAGGTGAAAGAGGCTCTTTCTGTTTATATTAACTTTCTGGGGCCACAAAGGTGGAAGGAAGAAGAAGCAAAGATGAAATCCAGACTTTTCTGACTCCAAAGCTCACATTCAATTTTATATACTAGGATGAATCCCTGCCTGTGTGTATTTTTGTCTCTCTGCAAAATAAATACAAGAAAGGACATAAACTAATCAGGCACTACAGAATCATGACTATCAGAATATTGTGAGCATTAAGGACAAGCTTAAATATCTAGGTCAATATTAGAAGCATACAGTGATCATAGCCAAGTCTTTATAGTTTATGCATTAAGCAAGTTGCTAAGATAAGTCAATTTATATAATAGCTATAATGCTAGCAATGAGAACAATAAAGACCATATTAAATGAAGTGTTGGTCCTCATCCTCTCTCTCTCTCTCTCTCTCTCTCTCTTCCTTCATTCCTTAACCTATATTGAGATTCTAATTAATTAGCCCATGCAGTTTAGGAGAATGAGCTACCAATTGTGAGGCGTGGAGCACGTGGGTAGAAGCAGGCTGGCGGGGAGGGTTTTTACCTCTTCTCAAGGACCGACTGACATTTCCATTTCACTAGCTCAGTAAATTTGACCAGCTCTGCTGAGGCAGGAGTAGTCTGGAAGCCACTTTCCCGACCAGGTCAGCCCCTGGGGAGCTGGCAACAAAGAGAAATCTGAAAGGCAGCAGGAAATGCCACAGCTCCCCAGAGCCCTTGAGTGTGACACAGCTCGCTGGGCCAGGACAAAGGCCATGCCCTTAGCACCTCCAGACTGTGAGGCTCCCAATCTGGTCCCAGCATCTCTGGAAAATGGCTTATACCAGCTCTTTTACCTGCTACGAACGGGGGCACGTGCAGGGCAGGGGTGTCTTTTCTCCTTGGCCTTTTCTGTTCCAGGTCAGCGTTGTGAAGAGCTGGACTCACTTTGCTCTTTGGATGTCTCTCTTGAATATCATAGCTTGTAATCAGATGCTCTGAAATCATACCTCCACGGTCAGAGAGAGAGGGAAAGAGTTCAAATGTATACAAACACCCTAATGGAGGGGAGCTGCACAGACACATATATTTGCATGTGTATCTGGAAAAGGTAGTCAGTGTAGGACTTTTTTTTTTTTTTGAGAGAGGGTCTCGCTCTGTGTTCAGGCTGGCCCTGAGCTAACTATGTAGCCCAGGCAAGCCTCAAACTCAGCAATCCTCCTGTCTCTGCCTCCTGAGTGCTGGGATTACTGGCGTGAGCCACCACACCCAGCTCTGTGGTATACGGTGCTGATTGCTGGGTGATTGTTGGTAGGCGTGAGTCACCACGCCCAGCGTTGTATGTGGTCACTGGGGATCGAACTCAGGACCTTGTGCTTGCAAGGCAGGTGCTGGAACCACTGAGCTAAATCTCCAGCCCAGTGTAGGATTTTTAAACTTATTTTACTAAGGGTATTACTTATCAAGTACTTATCCATTTGAAGCCTGATTTCATTTTAACCTCACAGAATACCAAGGAATTTAACATTATTACCACTATAATCTATCTGTTGAAAATGAGACAAAAAATGTGTACCATTGACTATAGGAATTAACCCTAGATTTGTCTCTCTCCAAATCCCATCTTTCCCAGGCAGAGCTTTACTTACCTGTACAGGTGAATTTTACCTTATCATTTAGTAACTCTCTAAAACTAGCCTTTTCCAGATTTTTTACAACTCACTCTTGAGATTCCCCTCCTGTGGCTCTTATCTAGGAAGCTCTGTGCCAGTGTGGTTTCTTAGTCACATTTCAGCAGCTATGTGCTGCTGCTCTTCTTCCCTGTACCTCAGAAGGTTCTTTCCCTAACAGATTTCTGTGTTACCTTGGTTCTGTATCCTTCAAACTATGGTGATAGGAAGGACATTAAATAAATGGCTCAAGTGAAAGGGAACAGGAAAGAATGTAACTTCTGAGAAGAGGAAAAATTTCCACGTCACATCCAGGATGCCATGGAGGCTTGCTAGCAGCGCATCAAGCCATTTTGGTTTTGTCCTGACCATGGAGCAGGAGTCCATAGCCAGCCTTCTTCACAGTCGAGTGCTGCCAGGTCCACATGAGTCTCCTTCAGTCCTCATTTGTTTGCATCTCACGTTTGCTAGATGGTGACACTCTCTGTGACTTGGGAAACTCAAGGCTATTTACTACAAACATGTTGAGGACATAGCACTCATCAGCCTGGACCCTGAAATGACTGTTTGGAGCACTGTGGGCTTCCCCTGCCTCCAGCTTCCACCATCATCAATGAGATAAGAAGGACACATTGTGGGGGCTGGAGATTTAGCTCAGTGGTTCCGGCACCTGCCTCGCAAGTACAGGGTCCTGAGTTCGATCCTGGTAACCACATACAATGCTGGGCGTGGTGACCCACGCCCACCAGCAATCAACACCACATACCACAGTGCCGAGCGTGGTGGCTCATGCCTGTAATCCCAGTACTTGGGAGGCAGAGGCAGGAGTTTTGCTGAGTTCCAGGCTTGCTGGGGCTATGTAGTGAGTTGAGGGCCAGCCTGAACTACAAAGTGAGACTCTGTCTCAAAAAAAGGAAGAAGAAGAACACATTGTGTTGAAAAGCTGATATGGTATTAAGCCATTAATACTTTAGGTTGTGAATTCCCAGATATGTCAAGAGAAACTTGTTAAGACCTATGTGGCCCAGCAACAAGTGTCTCCTGCTCACAGCTGTGCAAGGCTTTCATCCTTGTCTGTTACCTGGGATAAAAGGCGGGATGTGCAGTGCAGGCGTGTCCTTCCTCCTTGGTTTCTTCTGGTCTGACTCCACAGTTAGGTTGGCCTGGGTAGTTTTCCCCTTTCTTGGCTTCTTTTTGAGATCACAGCCCTTAGAGAACTGATCTGGAAGATCATCTGATTTTGACAAGTATGAAGACAAAATAAAAGAATATAACATGACTCAGGGTCTGGCTACAAACTGGTTGGTTTCTAATGACACTTGATCATAGGGTGAATTGTTTTAACAAAGTAAAGTGTTTATTTATTTTGGTCTTTTCGCAAAAGACATGAGTAGTTCTGCAAAAATTCCATAAAATTCTGACTGGTCATATATTGGTACAAATTCCCAGTGTTGAGTGTGATCATGATGTGTATATACAATGTACCAATAAGGATAAAAATATAGTAAAAAATTTTTGATTGAAAGAACTTGAATGGGTCAGTAAGGCAAAGAGTAACTTAAAAATACATACATACTTTACTTAAAAATCCTTTGACAATTTCATTCAATCATTTCAATTTAATAGACAATAATTTAGATTATACTATGTTTATAGCACTGGGCTACACAAAGTTGAGGTACATTCACACACACATACACACAGAGGCGAAGCGAGACTACTGAACACCATTTGATGGACTTGGTGACTCCAACCATCTCAGCAAGTGAGACGGGTCAACACCTTTTCTGATTCATCAGTGCCTGTACTCTCCTGGTTGTTAAAATTTAACAGAACTCCAGGATGCATCATTTCACTGAGTTCCCACACTGTACCACAGCAACAGTATTTTAATGTCTCCAATTTTCAGAAAAGAAACTTGGGTTCCCAGGCCAGGGAGAAGGCAGGAAGGTACACTGCTAGCAAGTGATGGGACCTGGGTTACACTCAAGGTCTTGGAAGTGTGTCTGGCCTGCAGAGCAATTGTCCAAAGTTGCTACACCACTGCACTATCAACGTCCCCCCATATCACACATACCCTAGACATGTGATAAACTAATAAATATTTCTTGGGATAGGTGCTGTCCAACTAAGGGGTCTCAGGATGCACCTGTTAGGGGTGAGCCCCCGTTTTACCCAGTTTGACCTGTGCACAGTACAGAGAGCAAAATGTTTGCATCAATTCTGACTTTTACTTCAATCTCATTTTCCCCCATTTTTGGAGAAATCTTCAACATAAAATATCCTGATGCAATCAGGATGGGAGGAGAGGAGGGGGAAGTCATAACCAGGAAAGGCATAAACAAAGGCTATGAATATGCAAAAGGCCCATCCATCAAAAAGTCTGAGTGTCTCATTTTTAGAAATGGGTAGAGGCAGAAATGTTTCTGGTATTTTCATTACAAAGGTTATGCAAAAAGTCAGTTCTGGAAAGGAAACAGATTGACAATAAAGCAGAAAAGGGCTATTTAAAATTCTGTCTTGATAGGCAAAGGAGATATTTGAAATATTTTATTGGCACTGCACATGGGTGTAAGTGTACCGGGAAATACTAGAAATAAGCTATGCTTTCACATACCATTTATTGCCTCAAAAATGCTCTGCCTGGGACTCTATCAGGCCCAAAAAAGAGGACAATGCCTCCTCTCGAATGGTCTGTGTCTCTAACTTTAATGAACTTCTCTCCAGTGCCTCAGCTAATATTTGCATGGCAGACCCCGCAGACCTTTGGCTATTTGCCTGTCCATCTGGTGGTGGCTGTCACCAGAAGGCACAGGCTATCGGGTTTCTGGGGGCCTCTCGCTGATTCGCTGCAAACCATATGGCACAGACACACCCTTTCTGGTTTTCAGGACTGACATTCACAAGGAAGCCTTTACCCAAGTGGCTGCAGAGCGGGTCTGGCTTGTCCAGTCTGTCTTCTGACAGCTCCAGAGGCTGCATTTGCTCAGTAGACATCATCAAAAGAGAGAGGGCGTGTGGATTTCTTCTCCGGCACTACCAAAGTATAAGAAACAGTCCCTAAGTGTGCCTTCAGGTACTTCACTCATGTACTTAGGCAATAAATATATCTATTGAGGGAACACTTGCCATAACGTTCCCAGTTCACTCCCGTTTTTCAGGTCTGCTTCTTGTGGTTAGCTATTGAAATTAAAATCAAAACCAAGCAAAATGGATAGCACACACATTTATCAGTAATTACCATTAATCAAAGGTTCAATATTAGCTCACTTGAAGAGCTTCAGAATAAATACTTATCAAGTCTGAAGTAGAAATGAATTGGCTAAGAGATACAGAAAATCTTGACCAAACTATGCCTGTGTTTAGGATTATGTGTACTTCACAGATAGGGAAACTGAGACTCACAGAGTTTATTTAATTTATGTAGTCTGGCTGATTTAAATCTAGTTCTACAGACTACCACTAGGTATGTGAATGTCTGAAAAACAGTTTCTTTTAGCTAACATTTATCCGGGCTACTCACTTTCCACCATTGTATTCTGTAACTAAAGTAGCAAGATAGCCTCCCCCACCCACACTAAGAGGGGAATAGAAATGCAATAGGAGAAAATCTAAATCTTGAGTCGGCTTTTCATCACTTCCTCCCGAGGGATATCTGACATGCCAGCAAACCTGTTACCCTATCTTACCCACTTCTTTATGGACCACAGATCTGTTGGAACTTTCCAGCTATGTTAGATAAAGCCATTGCCTCAGAGGAGTGGAAATATAGAATGGACATATGTCAGGTCTGACTGGAAATACATTAGCTGAGATTTACAGAAAATCTCTACAAAGGCCTGCTCAGATTCTGATTCTTGAGCTCCTTTCTAGTAACCAATTACTTATATCTTATCCTAGCAAGGATGGTAGGGGAGGCATGGGTAAACTGACCCTCTTCTCTTGCATTTCCTGGATCCCCAACATACAGAGAAACACAGACCAGTCATGCTGACACGTCAAGAAGGAGAGAGACTCAACTGTCTTCTGAGGAGTAAACTGGGGGTCCAGGAGAAGCTGGGGGGCCTCTCCCACCACGAGCTGAGATCATTGCGCAGCAGATGGAGCCATTAACTGATCACTTGGGCCTGGCTTTTAGTGTCACTCTGAGCAGACCGATTGTGCTGAATGACTTCAGCATAAATCAATGGAGATCATTGTTCTTTGTGTTTGCCAGCTCCCAGGACTCTATGGAGACGTGCTCTCCCCCTGGGTACCCTTCCACCCCCCACCCCCGCGCTTGTTTGCAGAGGAGGACTAAGGGAAGCACTGGAGGCGCAGGCTCTGTGCTGAGGTCTCCAGGCAAAACAACAGCTTCAAATGTCCTCTGCACCTACTTAACCAATCTTCTCCCTGCCTGGGAGAACATGCCTTCAATCATAGATGTGCTGAAAAATCACCCATGGAGGATCTGCTCAAAATAACCACTTCCAGAAGAATTCTTGGCTCAAAGAGTTTAAACTGATCTAGTGTTAGTTCCATGCTCACAGTTCAGTATTTGAATTTGGTCTTTTCTGTTTGTCTACTGCTAGCCTTATCTGGCAATGGTGTCCCTCTCCTCCCCAACCTACAGAGAGCTGCTGTTCATTCTTGAATCACACAACTGCTCCCATATGTCTAACAGCTGGTTATTTAATTTGAGTCTAGATTTTTTAATCAAATAGACCTGGATTCAATCTCAGCCCTTTAACTAAAAAGTCACTTGAATTTGATAAAGTTGCCAAACCTTAGAGATGCAGTGAGGGAAAATGGAGCCCAAGTGCAATATAATCATGTTTCTGCTCTCTGCCTGGAAGTTATTGTTGCTATGACAATTTTTGCAAAGACCGGGCCAGAGATTTAGCTCAGTGGTTCCGGTGCTTGCCTGCCACGCAAGTGCAAGGTCCTGAGTTCAATCCTGGTAACCACATACAATGCTGGGCATGGTGACTCACACCCACCAGCAATTAATACCACATACCACAGTGCCAGGAGTGGTAGCTCATGCCTGTAATCCCAGCACTCAGGAGGCAGAGGCAGGAGCATTGCTGAATTTGAGGCTTGCCTGGGCTACATAGTGAGCTCAGGGCTAGCCTGAGCTACAAAGCAAGACCTTGTCTCAAAAAAAAAAAAATTTACAAAGACCAACTTCTTTGTGTTCATCCTATAAGGTGGCACTGGGACATATCACTCTTTCTGTCCTCCATTATTATCTCAGTTTTCTTATCTATCAAACAGCAATAATAATAATAATAGCTTCTTGGTAAAGTTATTGTTCAGATAAAGGACTTGCTTAGTACATTGTAGGCAAGTGACAGCTACTTTTACCTGCCTTTGGTTACATGATGCTGGACTGCTGGCTGATAAGGACCAGCTGTGAAACTGGGAAATTCTGAGAAACAATCCAACCTTTTGTTTTTGCTTAAGCGCTCAGCCTGAGTGGACTAGCTTTTCTGTAAGCAAAGCAGCTATGGCAATACTGGACCAGAGAAACAGGAACTGCCTCTGGCTGATGAATTATGCGATGATGAGTTCAACATGTCAGAGATCTCTGAATAAGTCAGGGCAACTAGCGACTCATCACAGTACTGACACATGTTTATTACCCAAGGAAGCTCACAGTACCTTTGGGGAAAACAGTATTATTTCAAACCAGAGTGATTAAAAGAATGATGGTAGTGAACCGGCATGACTGTGCTGACTATGATGTCGAGAGATGATTTCCACATTTGGGGTTTTACGTTAATGAATATCTCACATTTGGAAGAGACATGGTTTGCCCATTATCTTGAATGATATTATGCTCTGCTGATCAGGAACTTCTCAAATCTAGCAAAACACAAGTAACTGGAGGGAAGACCTATTTGGAATATAGTATCGTTTTATTGATCACTGTCACTTTACCTGCATATAAAACGTAAGAGGAACTCATCTATGATATCTTCTAATTTTTTAAATTTTTTAACTTTATTGGTACATTGTATATACGCATCTTGACCACACTCAATATTGGGAATTTGTACTAATATATGACACAATTTAATTCTCATTTTTTCCCATTCCCATACCCACCCCACAACCCTACCCCCTAAATGCAGAAACTTTGTTTCCCTTTTTTTATTACCATCACATTTTTTCTTTACCCCTCATTACTCACTCCTCCACTATATTCCCCTTTGCATATTTTCTATTTCACAATATTCATCATAGATTCTAGAACTTATTAACATCTTCATGTTAGACGTTAATAAGTAAAATATGGTATTTGCTCATCTGTGACCTATTTATTTCACTTATGCGTATGTCCTGAAGGTACATCCATTTGAGTATAAATGACTCAAACTTATCATTCTTTAAGGGAGAGTAACACTCCATTTTATAGAAAAAAACCACATCTTTATCCAGTGTCCAGTTGATGAGCTTTTGGGTTGTTATCTTCTATTTTTACTCTCAGAGAGGCTGGTGCTCCATAGGAGGGAACCATTGTAAAACATGAGCCTATTCAAGTTTGGAATTAAGAATGGGAAATTTCCACTTTCTACTCCTAACTCTGCCCATGCATTCTTCTCTAATTCTGTCTCTACCCCAAGTAGACTTATAAAAGAACATTGGCCTTGACCTGTCACCAGAGAAGGTTTCATCATGTCCTTCAGCAGCTCTTTGTAACCTGGGGGCTTTCTGAAGCACTGGTTCTTCCCTTTGTACCCAAACAGTTGGTCTCCTGGGTCTTGAGATCTGAGGGAGGTTTTGGGATCCCATCTCTAAGGGCCTGCAGAGGTGCTTGTAGATGGAGACTTTATATTTAGGAGCATTTCACAAACTGTCTTTAGTGCAAAGATTTGTCACCCCTTAGCATTCTTTAATCACTCACTGGTTCAGCATGGTTTCTGACTTGTGTTTGTTTGTTTGTTTGATATTGGGGATCAAACTTGAGCTCTTGAGCTTTTGAGGCAGGTACTGGAACCACTGAGCTAAATCCTTTGATGATCTTTAAATTTTAACACAGAGATGACTAAGACTGTACTATGATGGTTAGTTTTGGTCACCCACACTCATCATACAAGCTTGAGGGCAAACACACCATGAAAAACATATTACATTAGACCCTCAGAGAGCCTCAGGGAGGACCAGCAATCACATGGATAATTTCTGTAGCCACACTCTCTGTATTCGTACTAAATGAAGAAACAACAGACTACATAAAAATTAAGATTTTTCCAGAACAGATTTTGTGAATTAATACTTACCATTGCAACAATGAATCTTTTTGGTTTTGCAGATTTTTCTGACTGGAAAATTAAGACTTGAAGATATGAAGTATATTTCTGGTGATTGTTTTTTGAGACAATGTGGGTGACCGGGGCAGGACACTCAAGAGCACAAGAGATGTGATTTAAGGTTCTGAGTGAGGTTTGTAGGACCCCACATGCTAAACTATTGTAAACTTCCTACTAATTCTTTTCATACGAGACAGTCATTCTTGCCACAGAGACACTTGTAAATGCAAACACCCCTAAGAGAGATGATCTATAAATCGATGTCACAATTTGCAAGGAAATGTGGGTGGCCTAGTTACCTAATCTTTTGAGAACATGAACTAAGAAGACCAAGGACCTGGGTACTAGGGCATGACCCTGCTGAACTGTGGAACAGCCCACACACCAGCTCAGCCTCAAGAAGTCAGAGGATGTGTTCTGCTGAGACTGGTCTCCACTAGCTTGGGTTGCTTCCTGATTCAGGGGAGCAGAAATGCTATCTCTGTGGTCTATTCTGAAGTCAGAATTTGGTCCAGATACCTAACTCTGAGGAAGTCTCTCAGTTGGAGATGAGGATGTGTAGTTTATTTCTGGGGTAGAACGTTCCTCCCTGACTATAAACCTTTGATGTTCTGAGGAAGAAGCAGGTGATTGGCACCTTGTCCCACTCTAACTGCATGAGAAAGTGATGTGTTCTCCTGGAAACTTAACTTACATCTCCGTGGAATATGGATGCTACAGTCTGTTCTCAGAACTGTTGAGAGTCTTAATGCAATGTGTATGGAGTGCCCAGCACAGGACCTGCTTACACTAACCCTTAATAATCATGAATGGCCTTTGATTCTCCTCCTTCTGCTCTTGTGACTATACTTTCTAGCTCTTAGTGGATTTACATTGATTTGCAGGTCAATCTGTCTATTTCTTGCTTTCTTTGAAAGTGATAATGAGATTAGAATATTTCAGGGTGTGAACCAACTTTACAGATCCAACACCCACTTACAGATTTTGGGAACACAGCATTACCCTTTCTCAAGTGCAAATGGATGTTTAGTTTTGCTGTACGGTATTCCAAACATTATCTCCAAAATGATCAATCCTGGCTTTAGCAATTGTAATAAGAAGTTAAAAAATTATTTCCATGGGCCAGAATAATATCCACCTGGCTATGTACAGTTCACATCCTTTGTCAACTTTCTTTATAACTTGAGGATTGTATTCCAGCAAAAAGTACATTTTAAGATCACATTTGTTCATTTAGAAGATCTAAATTTATAAAGCTCCTCAAGGACTGACTATACCTTGAAGGAGGGGATCGGGATGATTTTTGAAAAGCATCCTTTCCCCAGCCGTGCAGAGGAAGACTCTTCTCGCCATGTGAACACAGAGATATCTGGGTGGGATTCATTCTGAAACTTTGTAGTTCAATTTGTGAGGATTGGACACTCTCACTGAATGCAAGAACCCGCCTCACTTGGAAAAATGATGTGAAAACAGTGACCTTTTCTGTTTCCTGCCTCATCCCAGTTTAGCCTTGCTCCATAGAGCCAAACCCCAGTTGAGAGCCTTCTTTGTCCCAGCAACCACAAAAAAAAAAAAAAGAAAGAAATCTGTAAGTTATCAGAAACTTGCTTTTCTTCCCACAACAGCTTGTGGAGAAAAAAGTCTGAAGCACTTACCAGTCGGTGCAGACACCAAGATGGGCCAGAGAGTGGAGGCAGAGCTTGCGTGTGGAGGCTGCGCTGTTCCTCCGTGCTGTGGCGGCTGCTAACCAGATCAGCTCCAGCTCCTCTTATCTAGGGACCAGCTGCTGCTGTTGCCATGGGGATGCTCTGCTTCTCAGCTACCAGGGCAAGGGGGATGGAGAGAGAGAGAGAGAGAGAGAGAGAGAGAGAGAGAGAGAGAGAGAGAGAGAGAGAGAGAGAGAGGACCTCACCATCGCTGCTCTCCACAATAGTAATTGTGTTTTACAAAGCACAACACATAGAGTCCTGCTTTGAGTCCCTAAGGTGTGTGCCTAAGAAACCCAGACAGCCTGCTTACTACACCTGTGAATCTTCCTAAAGATCAAGCATGTTCATTTTTGTGTCCTGGCATTGCAAATCTGGAAACTGAGGCATGGAGTGGTTAAATAACTTGCCCTAAAGGTGCCTTCTCAAATTTTTGGCCCTCAAATCAGTTCAAGTTTAAGTTCACTCCCTATTGTCTTTCAAAGTAATGTTACAATAAGGAAAGGAACATTTACAGTATTAATCACTAATACTTATGTAATGACTATTTCCATGTACCACATGGCTGGGAGAGATTAGATTTGCCAGTTGAGGTCAGGCTGTGCGTAGAGTTTAAAGAAAATCGTTTCCTTAATAGGTGGAATTCAAAGCAAAGTTGTTACTCGGCATTTCTAAGTCCCTCAAAACCCAGTCTGGAGGTAAGGGAGAGGTTGTTAAATAATTTAGCTTCTGCCCGAGAAGTTTCTTTCCATAGAGTCAAGGTTCTTAACTGCTTGTGCTTATCTAACTCTTTATCCTTTTTGCTGTGTTTGTGTTTATATCTCCAAGCTTACATATCTCTATGGTTTGAGTCAGTGCTTAACTCCTGGTGCATGTACTCTTTTCTTTGTACCTACTGGAAGGGCCCTTGAGGGCAGCCGAGAGACCACACAGTAATGCCCAAGAGTTATGTTTCAACAGAAGACTTATTGCTTCTTTTGTTTTGGGAGTTGGCATGCAGTATAGGTCCTGGGAAGCCCCTTCCTGGCTATAATTACCTGGTAGTTACGGGTAATGGTTTGGTCAGTACTTTCCTCCCCTTTACCGGCATCCCAAACACCAGAGCTGGAGCCACAGCCAACTTACCTTGACACTGACTCCTAGAGTTAGAATCTCAACACAGGCCACAACAGTGAATCAGCAAAGACCAGACTTCTTTGATTCAGTTTGCTGGAGGCGTTTTGCCATCTTCTCAAAAGAGACGGAGCTGCCGAAAGGCTGTACTGCTAGACAGGAGAGACAGAGGTGCTGAGGGACAGCTCCCAGCGCCAGCTTTGTGCTCGGCAGCCTTGTCAGCCTCTGTGCTAGTCTCACTTTTGCTCTAAACTTAAATGGAAGAGATACACTCTCTTCTAACACTTTCACCTTCTTTCTTTTTAAAAAGTAAAACTTTTTTGAGATTATAATTGGTTGTAAGAATAACACAGAAGGAATCCCTGCACTCATAGCTCCTGTACTGCCCAAGGGTAATAGCTTACAGGATTATGTTATACTATCAATGCCAGCACTTTGATATTGATGCGGTCATATAAGACCATCTTCTCACAGCGCGTCTCCCTCATCTTGCCTCACTCCTCCCCGTCCTGGGCCTGATCCTTCATTACCCATGACAGCAACTAACCTCCTCGCCACTTCTATAATTAAAAAAAAAAACATTATAAAAGTGGAATGACAGAATACATACCCTTCGGGGCTAACTTTATTTTACTCAGCATTATTCCCAGGAGACACATCCAAGTTATTGCCTGCGTCAAGAATTCGTTTCTTTTAATTGTTGCACAGTATTCTTTGGTAAGTACCAGGTTATTGAGTTGTTCACCTGTTGAAGAACATCTGGGTTGTTCCCGAATTTTAGCTAGTATGAATAAAGCTACTGTGAACATTTGCATAGACGGAAACTTTCGCATGAACAAAATTTTTCATTTCTCTGGGATAAGTGCCCAGGGTTCCATTTCTAGCAATCACATGTTTAATTTTATGATAATATCAAGGTGGCTGCACCAGTTCTCAGTCCTACCAGTACTGTATCAACGCTCAAGTTTCTCCTTATTTTTGCAGCATTTTGGATTTCTTAAAAAATCACTATTTTTAAAAAGTCATTCTCATAGGTATATAACACTTTCTCGCTGTTGTTTTAATTTGCATCTCATGGATGGCCAATGATATTGAGCATCTTTCACATGCTTATTTGTCCTGTGTGTATTATCTTTGTGAATCATCTGTTCACATACTCTATTTGCTTGCTAGTTGGATTCAATCTTTCATTGTTGAATTTCAAAGTTCTTTATTTTAAATACCAGTTCTCCATGGGAAATACAGTGTGTGAATATTTACTCTTACTTTGTATCTTGTCTTCTCAACTTCTTTATGCATATTCCCTAAGCAGAAGTTTCAAACGTTTATGAAATCAATTTGCCAATAAATTAATTTGAAAGCCTATACAGTTGATACATTTCTGAGTCTTTCCAGAAGCAATAAACCACTTGAAAGTATAATGGCCTGTGGACTTTACTAAAGTCCTTGTTATTTAATTTTCCACAGTTCAAAGGGAGTATGTTCCACAAGAAGAGTATGAATTGCTTGTTGCCCTTTTGGATGGACGTGTGTACTTCTCCCAAGTACAGGTTGTTGCTGTTGTTGATTTTTTTTTCCCAGCACTTTCTACATACATTTTAATTGATCACACCCCACCCACCTTTTAAGGCAGATGTAAACAGCAACAGAGACAGCAGATGGTAATGTGAATCTATACCTCAGAGAGCTCTAAATAACAGCCGCCAGGGTGAGAGCTGAGGACCCTTGCCCTACACTGCTCCCAGAGTAAGTGCGAGGAGTCATTGTGCCTGCGACATGATTTGCATGTCCAGAGACCTTTTGATGTGTGGTGAAACTGGCTTCTGGCTTAATTCCTGATAAATGCCTAATGATAATTAGCTTTGAATGAATATATTTTTATTTTAATCACAAATATCCCATCTGTATGAAAAAGACTGATCACAGTAATGAACACTGCCAGATTATTTTTTAAGTCAGTCATTTATAAAATGTACATTTCATAGATTGGCTTTTCAAAGTCAATCTAGGGAAGTTTTTGTGTTAGTAGGAAAAGGGGCTCCAACATTTAGAGTAAGGTTGTGTGTGGGACAGGGGAGAGAGAGAGAGACAGAGAGACAGAGACAGACAGACAGACAGAGACAGAGAGACAGAAAGAGAGATGGGGGAAGGATTGAAAGGATTGCAGGCTGGACTCATCCCAGAAATTTTGCTGGACCTCTTTGATTGTCCTAACCAATCCCTCAGAGAGGGAATTAACTATCTCAGATCAATATCTTCTGGTAAATAAATGTCTCTGTGTTTTTGTTGGGCCGATTTGAACATATTTTAGTTCTTGATAATAAGGACACACTAGAGTTCACCTTTAAGAGATCTGATACTTGGGGCTGGGGATTTAACTCAATGGTTCTGGTGTCTGCCTGGCAAGCACAAAGTCCTGAGTTCTATCTCTGGTACCACATACCACAGTGCCAGGTGTGGTGGCTCACACCTGTAATCCCATCACTCAGGAGGCAGAGGCAGGAGGATTGCTATGAGTTCGAGGCCAGCCTGGGCTACATAGTTCAAGGCCAGTCTGAACTACAAAGCAAGACCTTTTCTGATACTATCCATTGCCATTTAATTGAAAGAGCAATATAGAACATGTTTAGTTGTTCAGATGTTAAAATAAGAGGCGAAGAGTTGCCTTTTTCATTGTGTTTCAACTGAAAATTTTATAGAGAGAACTGTAGATTCATACCCTGTTGTAAGCAATAATACATAGCTGTAAGAAATAATAGACAGTTCTCTTGCATATTGTGATCATTTCCCCCAGATTGTGACATTTTGTGAAAGGATAGGAGAATATTTCAACCAGGATGTTGATATGGGTCCATTCTACTTGACTTATTCATATCTTCTCAGATGTATGTGTGTATTCTGTACTATTTTATCATCTGAATAGGTTAATACATCCACCACCACAATTATACTACTGAATATTTCCCCAGTACTATAAAAGCCTTTCCTGCTGTTTCTTTATAACCATACCTCCACCTTCCACCCTCTCAATCTCCACAGTCATTCTTAGCAAGCAATCTGTCTTCCATTTCTACACTTTTGTCATTTCAACAGTTTTATATAAGTGAAATTATGTATTTTTTCCTGCTTGGCATAATGCTTAGCAGATTCAGTGAGATTATTGTATGTATATAGTTCCCTACTTTTTATTGCTGAGGAATATTCCACTTCATGGTTGTAGCAGAAGTTGTCTCACTAGGCATCTGTTGAAGGATATTTGGGTTGATTCCATTTTCTTCTCTTGTAAATAAAGGTGCTAGAAATATTTGTGTGTTTTTTGTGTGAATATAAATTTTAATTTCTCTGGGATAAACGACCAAGAGGACAATTGCTGGGTCCTATGGTAATTGTATGTTTACTTTTAAAAGAAATTGCCACCATTTTTCCCAGAGTGGCTGCACCATTTTTCCATCTCACCACAATAGATGAGAGATCCGGTCTCTGCATCTTCACTAGAATCTAGTGTTTTCAGTATCTTTTACTTCAGGCTTGAGGTGATATCTCATTGTGTTCTTAATTTTTATTTCTTTGATAGCTAATGTTATTGAAAGTGTGTTCACAGATAGCCTTTACATCAAAAAGTCTCTTCATGTTATTTGCCTATTTTCTAACCATCCTCTCTAGACGAGAACTTCCCTTTTTCCTTTTCATTACATTTAAACAATGGTAAGTTGTCAACAAAAGTTTCTGCATTTATTTGAGTGATGACTCTGAATCTGACATTTGTTCTCAGCACCTATCATAAAACTAATTGTTTAATCTTCAGGACAACCCTATGAAGCAGCTACTACCATTATTGTCCTCTTAGAGGTGAAGATAGAAAGGTTAAGGATGAAGCCAAGGAATGATAGTGAAAAGATGCAATTCCAGTCTGGTTTTAGCATCTTTGCACTAAGCTACTGAAGAGATTATGAATCAAAGTCACTGTCAGAGAAGGAGAATGAACATTCACTTTAGGGACACTCATTTTCAAAAGGACACAAGAGGACATCTAACTGAAAATCTAACTTGTTGTGATTATTTCTTTGCTTAGGTGTATTCTATCAAAATGTAGTAACATGTGGGTTTCTCTGTAAACCCTGAGACATTTAGGTTACATCAAGTCAGTCAGTAGCCAATTTTGGGTTTCAAAGAACTGGGAGTGAAGACTTCTTGCATAAAAAGTGTTAGTTTCTTGCTGGCTATATTATGTGCAAATTCTATATAGTGAGTGTTATTATGTCTATCTAAAATGTATTAATAAATGTCTTGCTTAAAAAGAAGTGTTAGAATAGTGATCTCATATAATATGTAAACATGTAAGTTCAGGGACTTATTTATTATAAATTTCAAGAATATCATAAATAATTTTTGCATTTATAAGAAAAAGCATCTACTCATAAACAAAAACTTATACAGTTAATACCTATTTGGAAAGCTGTATATATTCCTGCAACTAAAAGTAAATGTAATTATATATTATGTATATACATCTTGTGTTGTATATACTTTCTACTTTGATTCTATGAATTATAATTTATATCAGTTATATGCATTATTCTAGATAATAACATAGAAATGAAACTGAGTAATTCAGGGTCATTTGTAGCACTAATTTAAAGCTTTTCAGGTGCTGTTGAATATTTAAGTGAGATATCTTCAAATGCTCCACTGTTATTAATAAACCAGCACTACATTTCTAGTTGTGAAATTTTTCCTGGAGAAACGTTTTCTGCTTCTCAACTCTAAGTATCATTAAATGAATGAATATTTAATGTACCAAAATATAGCTTGAATAGATTAACTTTAAAAGTAAAAGACAAGAAAAAAAGTGTTAGTTTATTTACTTACTATTTACTAACAGTTAACTTGTTACTGTAGCTGGTATTAAAGAGTTAACATGAATAAGTTGTAATACTCATTTTAAGAGCTAATAACCTGGGAGAAGTTTATAACTATAGATGCAGAAAAGTTATAATAAGGTGTTCTGAAAAGTATGAGTCAAAAATTTTTTGACAGTGTAGAGGGACAAGAAAGAATCTGTTTCTGAGGTTATAAACTAAAGCCACTGGAAAAGAGAAAATGGTTTTGCATGGAACACAGGAGAAGGTTATCTGGGTTGAAGACAAGTTGCTCATCCATCCGTCTGTCCATCCATCCATCCATCCAACCATCCATCCATCTGAACTGTGAGGAATTATGTTCAGGCAGTGGTTTGGGTACAGTGGACTCTACAGTGTGAATCTCATATCAAAGGTGGCAAAAGTAGATGACCATGTCCAGTCAATTTCTGAAAGTTGAAGTTCCTCTAGGAAAAGTGGTACATAGTTGCAAGAAACTTAAAATTTTAAATAAGCTTTGAATTATTTTTGGTATTGTGGCTTCAATGAGTGCATCTACCTGGGAATGTGGGAAAATCTTTAAATGATGCAGACTGATCCTTACTTCTGATGTCAGTTGTTGACCTGTATAGCTCTAAAGATATATATTTACCTATCAGGGCCTGATACTAGAGCTTTCTAATGCTTGGCTGAGATTTTATCTGCATTGTTTCCATTTTTTGTCTACATTCTCTTCTTTTCTTTCTTTGTCTCACCTTTCTGTTTTGATTTGTTTTTCATTTCTTATCAGGGGTTCAGATCCAAATCTTGTTCCACCTGAGTACATTTTTTATCTTGACTCCTGGTCTTGTTCTGTGTTGGTTTCCCTTACTCAGTGGGAATTCAGAGATATGAGAGTCTTGAACATCATTCTTTCCAAAAAGGCCATAATCATTCTAGCTTGAACTGATTCAAAGAGCAACAGTCACCCTGACTTGCTTCTTATTACCTAATTATATTCTGGTTAATCCTCATCATAGCGTCATGTGGTATATGTTCTCCCATTGTTACTAGTGTCAAAGCTGATATTCAGAGACCTAGGTCACTGGCCAATGCCACATAGCTGTTAATAACAAGAAGGATGACTTAAATGGAGGTCTCTTATTTCCAGAGTTCTCTGCTTCTCTCACTCTTCAATGAGTGTTACACTTTCTCTAGTTGTTCCTGCATTTGTGTATCTCATATTGCATGTTATTCTTTTCATTTTCATTATTAATGAAATGGTCCAAGCTGTAGTTTGCTCAATAATGAAAACCAAACTGACTGGGTGGGAGGAGCATTTTTTCAAAGCTGGATATCTGGGTTCTGTATAAGACCATGATCACTATTCAGTGAAACTGTGAGGGTGCCCTCTGGCTTTTATTTGGCTACTAATCCAAAGCTTTGGTTAGATATTTATTCCGCCATGGCTTCTCTGATGCTCAGTTAAGGAAGTATACTAAAGACAAGAAGCATGGTGAAAATATGCTGACTAATGCAGCTCCTGGTAACTAAGGGGAAGCTAGGACATTCTCTGGTCCTTCATTTCCTCTTTGTAGCACATGAGATAGAATAGGGCTTCAGAGGATGAATTAATTGCCCTCTTCCCTTGTCTGTTTCTTTCTGGACAAACTGCTAGAATATTCCAAATCTGACAACTGATGGGATTCTGAGAAATCTCCATCAGTTTCTGGAAGTGTGGTAGTGAGGCAGCACAGTAAAAGAACCAAGCCTGATCCCTACTGTGTCACTGAAGCCTGTCGAGTGTTACTGAAAGCATTTGTATATGGCTGCCTCTTCGGAGGAAACCAGCAAGGGAATTGGTGTCAGCTGCCAGATGGTAATAGCAGCAGACACACACTCTGTTTATGGGGTATTCCAAACACAAAGGGAGCAAGTACATATATTTTCCCAAAGGGCACATAGAATTTTAAGGTATGTGTAATACAGTTTAAAGCTTCTGTTGCTCAGAGAGGAGTATTTAGATATGCAAAACTATCATGTTTAAATTGTGTTGCAAAATATTAATAAGTGAGTTCATTAACTCTCTATGAACATAAGGAAAAGTGTTGACTAAGGATTTTAGGATATAGAAAACATCTTCTAAAAGAAGTTTTAAGACTTTGCCTCTTTGATTTTAACTGTATGAAAAATGACACAATTTAGGAATATGTGAAAGCAAATTTTAAACCCAGCATGTATTTGAAATAGCAGCTATAACTTCTGCACTTGATATCAAGAAAATTACATGCCTCCCATCACTACTCTCGTAAAGCCCAGTGGGAAACTCTCCTGCCTTTTGCCTGCTAGAAGGTCATTTACCTAGTATCTGGCAAAGGTCTCTGGCAGTGCTCTGACCTTCTCTTCCCATTTTCCAGTACTTATGACTGAGAAGCAACAGCCTATATGGGGGTGCCAGTGTTGCACTCAGAAATCATGTGTGAGAAGATCTGCAGAGAGAGTATAGCTCCATGACCATTCATGAGCACCCCTAATAAAAGGTGAGAAGAGATTTCTTCTATCAGTTAGGATGTAGAAAATGACAAGATTCTAATAGTGGCAATAGAGGTTGCTATAAACATAATGTTTTTTACCCAACATAGAGATGATGAAGTAAGGAAACCCAAGCAAACTAAACCAGAAAAGGTAACTTCTTCTAGGAGATAAGAGACTTACAACTATATTCATCATTGGCAAAGTGAAGGGAGAGGAAAGAGTCCATTGGAGACAAAGATAAAGAGAATATTTGGTAGCTGAGTATGAGTTGGAATGATGGATTAGAATCCTGAAGAGCTCTGGGAAGAAAGAGTCTACACCAATTTTCTATCCCTTCCCCAAAGTTCTTGCTGAATGCAATAGGATAGACAGCACATTACAGCACGAAGGCAGAGGGTCTGGAACATGTAGACAAATTCTTCTGAGATCCATGTCACTTTTGTCAAGTTAAATGTGTTTCCACAGAAGGCTGCACGCAGGGTAGCAGTGCTAGAGAGAGCACCTGGGGCACCAATGGCTCACACAGCACACAAAGAGCCACCCATGGACCACTGTGAGCAGAGCAGGTAAAGCTGAAGGAGACACCCTGACCGCTCTGGGCTATCACTAAGTACACTACATGTGTTCAAGGCTCTAAGCTGGAAACAAAGGTAGAGAGAGAGAGTTTCTAGAAATGCAAATAACTGGGAGGGGGAATCACAGTTCTTAGAGCACATAGTTAAGCAGTGAATCTTACAAGACACCTAGAAAGCACCAACATGTTGAGCCCGAATTCCTCTCAAGGAGAAGTCCTTATTTCACACCAAGAATATCCTTAGCCAGTGATGAAGTGAATCTAATCCAAGCTATAACAAATGTCAAGCCAGGCTGAAGCTCAGATTAGATTTATTAAAACTTTGGAGCAAAACCCTGATGAAGAATAAATGCGCCCTATCGTGGGAGTAAAATAGGGTTAAATATTCCTTAGATTTATGGAATGGTTGCACTTCTCATTAATATATGTTATTCAGCATTGTACTTTTCTTCTTTTTCTGTTATTGGTTTATATTAGATTTTAAAGAAATCTACTGATACTCTAATCTGTGACAGATAGACATTATATAGCAAATATCATTATTTTATATTTTTAATCTATTTACAATGTCTTTTATTGAACAGACAGAAGTTAATTGTGAATTCTTTTGATATATGGTTTGTCCAGTGTAAAAATGTGTTGTTATAAGGCTCCCAACTTTCCAGGGTTATTTTTCGATCTTCAGAATGTAGACAATGTAATCTAGATTGTAACTAGAAATCCGTGTGGTAATTAATTCCAATTGAAATCTACTTCAGGACTCTAAGAGCAAGATCCCCTCTGAACCTTCAGGAAATGTCTCCCAGAGATCATAGCACTGATCTACAATGGCAATTCCTGCCTGTGCACAAATCTGGAAAGGAACCGGAAGCCCAGCTCTACAACTGCTGTGTTCAAGGACATACTACTGTGGCCTAGGATTGGAAAGTCACAGCTGCAGAGCTTCCATGATCGCCAACCGGTACGTGTTCACAGCTCAGAACCTGGTGAGAAGAAGACGGACCAGAGCTCAGTACTGTGGCCTTTGTGCCTGCTGCTGGAGTGGCCCTCGCTAAGCATGCAGGGGTCAGGTGAAGGTCAGGTTCGGCGCACAGCAGAAGAAAGCGCAAACCACCAGGCGTTTCCCTCATCTTCACCTGCTAAATCTTTGGTGAGTACATCTAGTTGATAGGATTTTATTTGTATCCAGAGTTTTAGCTGCTGGGAGGTTGAGAAATGTCTTCTTTCCTCTCAAGTTTCTTCACTTTCAGGGAAGTGTATCAGAGGAAAGTGGTAATGAATTCAGAGTATCACTCAACTACATTTAGCATATCTGAAACTTTACAGGTTTGCCTTTCCATTTACATTATTAATTCATCTGGTATTTTATTTTTTCAGATGGATAATGGATTGCACAAGCGGCATTTGTTGGAAAGTGTATTCTTCTACTGATCTCCAATGGTTACTCTGTCATAAAAATTCCTGCAGATGAGTGGGTCTGTTTCTTGGTTCTTTCTGAGCTCTACCAGGTAAGTTTTCTATCTCTGTACCATCACTGAGCTAGGATTCATCTATCGTTATAATTTTCTTGATATTTAGAAAGATATGTTCTCCTGATCTTGATTTTCTTCATGAGTGTTTTAGGCTTTTTGAGGAAGGGAGAGGACTTTTCCTTTTCTGTTTTCTAATGCTGGCTATGTACATTTCCACATACACAAATAATCGAAAGCATTTTATAGTAAATTGCCATGTGTCTAACATCCAGATTTTATCATCAATATTTTACTTTATTTGCTTTATTTTATAATTGTCTTTTTGGTCCCTAATCCTTTTGCCAATGTTCATTTTTCATACATTTCACAGTAAGTACAGCCTACAACAGGCAAAATTAATGGATAATGATGACTCCAAGCAGAGTGCACAGTAGGACCAACTGGGAGAGATAATGGTAGCACTACGAAGGTGACTGTATCACCTCTTCATAATTTAAGTGTCAAGGTCACAAGAATTTTTCAATGCTCGTTGAGTGTTACACTTGAGACTTGTGCATTTCATTATATGGTTTTATTTTTAAAGCTGTAAACATGTGAGAAGCTGTTTGAATGAAATACATGATCCAACTCCATCCAGTTTTCTGGATTTTCTTTTATTTGCCCATGATGTCCACTCCCATCTTTGTCCCACTTGGATGCTGACCATTTAAAGCTGGAAAGTTTTTCATCAGTCTAGCTTTTCTCTCTCTTCCTCTCCTTTCCTTTGCTTCTCTCTCCTCTTCCCTCCCTCTCTGTTTCTCGCTCTCACGTTATAATCTCATCAAAATCAAAATTATTACTGAGAAAGTCACTGATAAATGGAAAATCATCCATGAAAGGGCATATAAAGTTGGATAAAAAGAACATCAGCTACTACCTTTTGCTAACATAAATTTCAAATAAATTATAAAATTAAATGTGAGAAAGCATGTAACCCATTAAAGTTTCTAGTAGAAAATGCAGCTGAATATTTTACATCCTATAAATATGAAAAATTATGATATTTTTAAACCAAAGAAAAGGTCACAAAAACAGGTTCTTTGTGTAAAGTTTAAAAACTAAAATAAAAGGCACACTGACAAACTCAAAACTCAGGGTCAGTTGGCAATATAATATGACAAAGAGAACCTTCCTAATCGACAGAGATCTCACACAGTCAAGAGAATGAGACCACGTTTTCCCACTGAAGGGTGGAATAGACAGAGGACTAGACCCTGTAGAGAACAACTTTTCCTCTCCGGCTCTGAAGCAGCTGGTTTAAACCCAAGAGTCAGAACCTGCTCAATCAATGACTCAAACTTCTCTTTTTCCTACCTTCAACTCCATACATCAAACAGAAAAAGGCAAGTAGACATCATAAGGTAGCTATACAGGAAGATTTGCTCTAGGTAGTCTGCTTGGAGCTCTCATAGGTAAAAAATGTCTAATCAGAGCACACTTAGTCTCCTCCATTATAAAGAAGTGTCACTTCTCTGCCTGTGTCTTTTGTCTCTGCCAAACACAATGACGATGGATGCCCTCCTGGCATTAGCAAACTCTGAGTGGGTTGTCTCTTCTTGTTCTTCTGCCAGTGAACTTAATTTACATCCACACTTTTAAACATATACTTAGTAGAACTGCAGAGAAAATGGATAGTGAATTTGAATAGACAACAAAACATCGAAGAAGAAAAAGGAAGAGGAGGAGGAGAAAAGTACTGCATATAAATATAGATTTGAACTCGCCATTATTTGGACAAATGGAAACTGGATTTATCTATCAAACTAGTAAAGATTTAAGTGAATAATCATAGAGAAGGTATGGAACAAGGGTCATTGTCCATGAGTTTATTTTTTATTTATATATAGAGAGGAAGATACTTGGGCAACATGAAAAGTACATCAAAATGAAAAATTAGCAGAATTTGCCAATAATTTATTAGGGAATAGCTGCAGCCATAAAACATGCCTGCATTATATTTGGAATTGAGTAACATAGTTTCCCCTTTATCCCTGCATTACCTTTGCCAGACAGTTTTCCTGGGCCTTAAGACTTGGTCAGAGTGGCCCCTACCTCCAGGAAAGGAGGGGATAAAGAGTGTCTAGCAAGGGAACCATGGCTCAGCTTGGCATATTTTAAAGTCTCTGTCAAAAGAACAATTTTAAAATCGAACCTTAGGAAAACAATAGTTTCCTTTTAAAAAATCCCAAACTAGACCTTCAGGAATCTCTCTCTTTTTTTTTTTTTCTATTGAGTTACATCCCACCCAAAGAATCAATTTTAGGTGGATGGAAATTTTGCTAGTGTAAGAAAGTCTTGCTGGGGCCGGAATAGAAATCGGGGAGCGAGGAAAGAGAGAAGTGGGGGAAATGATCTCACTTTAGTGTCGGTGGGAAGACTTTGTTCTGGTGTGGCGCTGGACCTGTAGGATCTCCTGAGAGAGATTTGGCAATCCCAGAGCTCAGGAGCTTTGCACCTGTTTCTCATGTGAAGTTCTGACTATCTAGGCAAGTGTCCCTTGGTCCTGGGGAAGGCACAGCAGAAATATCAGGTGGGTGGGTTTAAGCAGAGCAAAGCTCTGAGACGAGGCTCTGATGTTTCCCTACAGTCCGGGCGTGGTGTAGAAAGCACACGTGCCGTCACGCCCCTTGTCGTGGGAAAGATAGCGGATTCACCGCAGGTGTGTTGGACATTCGACGCCGGGGACTTGGGAAGCTGCCCAAGGGTGCGGCCCCGTGCGTCGTCGCAGGGCCTGAGGCTTCCTGGGTGGTAAGATACATACTATCAGCTGATTTTCAGGATGTGACCTTGAAGTTCTTTCTAAATTGCTTTTTAAACAATCTTTTATTCCATGAAAAATAAAAGTTTCGTAAGAAATTAATAAGAGAATAACAACAGTTAATGCATCGTGTCTGTCTTCAAAGGAGTTACTCAGCATATGAGTCACAGACAAAATGCTCTCAAAGAAGAAACAAACAGATAATAGTACCAAACTTCCTTTGGAAGTTCTGAAATTCCTGAAGTCTGTTTTAAAACACATTTTGATCTAGGTTGCCTAAGCTCTGAGGGGATAAGAGTTATCAGTTAGATGGATTAAGGACAGAACAAAGTTCGCAGGCAGCTGTGAAAATTACGAAGGAGAGAACCTGCGGCAGGCTGAGAACTGATGAGGAGAATGTGCGCATAGCGGGGAGGCTGGCTCAGTCTCCCGGGGAAGCGGACAGGTATTACGCGGGCTTTCGGGACTGGCTGAAAGACAAGGCGTCAGCTCACTCACAGTTTCAAGGTTGATTGGCGCCTGACACAGATATATCTGGGTCATCTGAAGAGCTACCTCGGGACCCGTCACGAGACAAGGAAGGGCTGAGGAACCCCAAAGGAGAGCAGGACAGCTCAAGGTTGAGCAACTCCCCTGCTATGAAAACTTCCTCCATCGGATAAGCTTAAAAACTCAAAGGGTTGGGAATGTGTATGAAAATAAGAGGTAATTTGTCTTACTTTAGTTTTTAAGTTATATTTTGTAATCAAAATGTCTGTAGGCACCAATTTAGCCTGGGGAAAGTGGCCTTTGAAAACTGTTGAATAGCAGCCCTCAAATCTCGTTACATAAGTAATGATCTAACAAAGCCTGCCTATTCTTTGCCACCCACTTCAGTTTGCAAAAGGGAACTAATCCCTTAGGCAAGAAAAGGAATCTGATGCAGATACTATTTTCCTACAGATACTCTATTGTTCTTTTTCCAAATATAGCATGGAATACTGTGCTTCGTGATGTAGGAAATCCATTGGGTTGCTGAGAGCTCAGAACTAATCATAGAAAGAGTTGTCATAGACGGATAAAGGTGCCAGTGTTTTCCTTGATGGGGACTTTTGGAATGAAAAGTGGATTTAGATGCTAAATTCAGATAATATTCTCTTTATAAATACTAATTACGTAAGAGTAGCTGAAACTTTCCGTTATTAATAGACTATTCTTTTGTGACTAGTAAAGGTTAACAGTGGGTCAAATATTTTGGCTAATATCTTTTTCTAGGCCAACTGATTAGAAGCATTCTGTTAACTATAAGATATTACCTTTTATGAACAAAAGAAAATTATGAAAAGAAAGAAAGGAAGATGCATAGAGAGGAAAGAGAAGGAAAAGAAAGGAAAAAAAGCAAAAAAATCTGAATCTCCACGTGCTGTTCAAATTACTGCAGGAGCTAGTGGCTTGTCTCTCTCTTATTTCCTTTCACACCCCCTGAATCAACCAACCACTAGGAAGACAGACTGATCTTAAAATGCACACATCAGGCCTGCTTCAAACCTTCCAGTGAGTGCTTATTACATTCTAAATAAAATCCAGCCCCCTCCTACCCCCATAGTTTATTAGACAGATACAGTTTGGAAAGGCCATGGGATAAAGGCTGGATCACCAGCCTGTGGTACTCTTGGGAGGTGTGGACCTGGAAGGAGTGGGGCCTAGCAGAGAGAATGGGGTTATTGGGGTGTGTCCTGAAGAGGATGCTGTGACCCAGGCCCCTTCTTCCTTCCTTCATTGTGTTTTCTGGCCACTATGAGGTAGTTTTCCTCTGCTGGGTGCATTGGTCATGCACACTACCTTCCCAGAAGCCTAGAAGAGCGGGGGTCAAGGAGCCATGGATGGAATGCCCTGAAATTGTGACTCAAAATAAACTCTTTTTTTAGGTTTAACTTGTATGTTTATAATTGTGACAGAAAGCTGACTAACACATACATCATATCTGATGTGGCCCCTACTTCTTTAATTGGCTTCAGCCTTACTGCTTTCTTCTGAGTTACGTGAATTGGACAAATTCATTTCCCACTCAGGGGGGTTGTAGTCTCTGGAAATACACTCCCTTGTGATGTTCATGTTGTCTTCTTCTTATTTTTTACTACTTAATTGAAATATAATTTACATATAATATGAGTAAGTATATAATTTTGGGGTTTATCATATATTGACAGAAGCGTGGCCAAGTCTATAATCCAATTTTATAGTAGCTCTATCATTCCCAAAAAGAACCTTGTACCCAAAACAACACTGCCAACCCCCCATTCTTTAATTGTAGGCAACCACTAAAGTACTTTTTGACTGTAGGTTTGACAATATTGAATATTTTATATGAATAGGAAAATAAAATATATAACTTTTTGTATCTAGTTTCTTTCTTTCTTTACAGAATGTTTCTGAGCTTTGTCCATGTTGTAATAGGTCATTATTTCATTCTTTTCTGTCATGGAAGAAAACTCCTTTATATGCATGGAACATACCTCGTTTATCCATTCATCAGTTGATAGAGATTTTTGTTGTTGTTATTCTTTGGCTATTGTTAAAGAGTGCTTCTCTGACCATTAATGTACAAGTCTGTGTGGGAACACATTTTCCATCTTAGGCAGACAGGACTAGACCTGGTAACTCTATGCTTGCCATTTTAAAGCATTTTACAAATGTTTTTTTTTAAATTTTGATTGATTCATTTTGATTTTATTTTTTAAAATTTAATTTATTGGTATATTATATATACAAATCACAATTATACTCCACATTTAGAATTTGTACCAGTATATGATATGACTTAAATCTCATTTTTCCCCTTCCCCTACCCACCCTACAACCTCCCGCCCCTATATACACAAGCTTTGTTTTCTCTCTTTTACCGTCCATTTTTTCTTTCCCCTCCTTTCTGAATATTTGCTATTTCACAATATAGATCAATATCATCCACATTTAAAACTTCAGGTTCTCATACCAGAGAAAAGATATGATATTTACACATCTGTGACCCATTTATTTCCCTTACGAGTGTGTTCTTTAGGTACATCCATTTGAGTATAAATGACTCAACCTTACCATTCTTTATGGTAGAGTAATACTCCATTTTATTTTTAAAAAAACACATCTTCATCCAGTCTAGAGTTGATGACCATTTGGGTTGGTTCCAAGATTCCATGATAGCTAAATCATATATTCTGTAAATCACATATTTACAGAAATGTGTGACCAAGTCTATAACCAATTGTATAATAGGTCCATCATTCTTTTTTTTTTTTTTTTTGCTTTTTGAGACAGGATCTCACATTGTAGTTCAGGCTGGCCCTGAGCTCACTATGGTGCCCAGACAAGCCGCCGCGAACTCAGCAGTCCTCCCGTCTCTGCCTCCCGAGTGCTGGGATTACAGGCGGCCCAGGTCCATCATTCTTAAAAAGAAAGATGTCACTGTGATATGAATCTTGTAATTCTTTTGTGTATATCCTCAGCAGGGGAATAGCAGGCTCAAATCAGACCTCTAATTCTAGCTTTTTCAGGAATCTCCACACTGATCTCCACAGTGGTTGTGCCAGTCTACATTCCCACCAGCAGTGGAGAAGGATTCTTTTTTTTTTTTCCCACAGCCTCAGCAGCATTTGTTACTGTCTGATTTCAAAATAGGAGCTATTCTTGAGGGAGTGAGATGAAATCCCAGTGTTGTTTTCATCTGCATCTCTTGAAGGACCAGTGACATTGAGCATTTCTTCATATACTTCTTATCTACTTTTACAACTTCCTCACTGTGAAAAAAAATGGCATGGTACTGGCCCAGAAACAGACCTGAGGAACAGATAGAAGATCTGGAAACAACCCCACATACACGAAGACACCTTGTCTTTGACAAAGGAGCCAAACATCCTCAATGGAGGAAAGGCAGCCCTTTAACAAATGGTGCTGGAAAAACTGGGCTTCAAACTGCCAAAGACTGAAGCTAGATCCATCTCTTTCACTGTCTACTAAACTAAAATCAAAGTGGATTAGAGACCTAAATATTAAAACAGAAATTCTAAACCTGTTGTAAAACAGGATAGGTAGTACTCTTGGAGACACTGGCTTAAGGAAAGACTTTATGAACAAAACCTCTATAGCACGAGCACTAGTAGAAGAAATCAGTAAATAGGATCTCATCTTATTAGAAAGTTTCTGCGCAGCCAAAAAACCATGGGCAGAGTGAAAAGGCAACCAACAACATGGGGAAAAAACTTAACCAATTGTTCCTCTGATAAACTGTTATTTTAAAATCATTAGAATCATTTGCAATGTAAAAGAATTCCAATTTCTCTGAATCCACACTAACATTTATTGACATGTCATTGACTTAATTTCAGTACTCAGGTCCATGCTCTAATGATACAGCTGGCCTACTATGATGACCTGCTACAATTTAAATTCCACAGCCACTATATTGCTATCTAACTTATTTATTATATAAAATACAGTATTATTTGAAATTATAGTGCTTTCATTGTTTTTTATTTTGTGTTTTTTTCTTTCTTTTTTGAGATGGTCTCACTTTGTAGTTCAGGCTGGCTGAGCTCACTATGTAGCCCAGGCAAGCCTCAAACTCAGCGATCCTCCTGTCTCTGCCTCCCAAGTGCTGGGATTACAGGCATGAGCCACCACTCCTGGCTCTTGTTTTGTGTTTTTGAGAGTCTATGAAAATAATGCCTGACATCAACTATGTACAAAAAGACTGTTTATTGAATAAATCAATCATCTGAATTAGTAAGACAACAAATAATTATTAAAACAAATTGGGAGAAGTTCCTTGAAATGCAGTCATTTGGAACACTCTGCTTTTGATATATCCTTAGACCTGAGAGTCCTCTTAACTTTCTTTTTTTAAAAATTCAGTTCTTTATTGGTACATTTTATACACACGTCATGGTCGCACTGAACATTGGGAATTTGTACCAGTGTGTGACACAAGTTAATTTTCATTTTTACCCATTTCCCTACCCATCATACAACCTCCCCGTTCCCTATACACATTTTCTTTTTCTT
>PVIC010009946.1:0-44333 GCA_004025085.1 Thryonomys swinderianus
ATTTTTACCCATATCCCTACCCACTCTCCCCTCCTCCCCCCTTTATACATGCTCTTTTATTTTCTTTCTATGAAAGACTCTTATCCATTTAGGTTTTAGGATTAGTATACTCAGTAGATATTTATGTTCCATAAAAATGATATTTAAATTTCACTTGTAGCATATGAAGAGAAGATGAGCAATAATTTGACCTAAATAAAATATTCAGATTTTTTCAAAGCAAGAACTGTGTTTTTCAGGCATTTCCCATGAGCATGTGCATTTGCTTTCTGCCCCTCCTAGGGTCCACGAGGTTTATTGGGACCAAGGGGAACCCCAGGACCTCCAGGACAACCTGTATGTATTGCTGGACACGTTGTGGATTTTCTAGGGGAAGCTTATTTCCAAACTTTTTAAAACTGACAAGCTATGAAAACAATCCTTTTAGTAGATAGCCACACACTAAACATCTTGTCGTCTTTAATTTCGAGGGTGCTGCCTATCAGTTTAATTTGGTCACCCCCTTCATGGTTCTTTTCATTTCTTGCTTTTGTTTCACGTGTGGGTTTAATGATGAGTCCTATCAAAATTGGAACGATGTTAGCTTGTCTCTAATGTGGACATGGCTGGGAGAGTAGGGGCCTTGCCTCATTACCTACCATTAAACTCTAAATCCCCACAGTCCTTTAATCTCAAAAATGACACCAGTCATGTTGGTCAAGTGCATGCACTGTTACTGGAATAAGCTGCTTGATTTTTTTTTGATTTAGCACTAAAAGTTTCAATAAACATAACATATTCTTCTCCATGTAAGGGTATCGCAGGTGTAGATGGCCCCCCAGGACCAAAAGGGAACATGGTATGTAGCAAACATTCTAAATTCATCCCTCTGACCTAAACACTAACATTGGTACTGCTAAATGGAAGAGGAACATTTATATGACATGTGGCTAAATAGAGTAACAAGTCTGAGCATTAATATTTGTATGTTCTCTTGATGGGAAGTTGATGTAGGAGCTATTTTTCAAATGGGAAGAGAAAAAAAAATGTTGTACAAACAGCTATATTAAGAACTTTATATTTTCTGATGCAGGGCCCCCAAGGGGAGCCAGGGCCTCCCGGTCAGCAGGGAAATCCAGGACCTCAAGTAAGTCTGAGCTGTTACTATTGTTTTGAAGTAATGGGCAAGATATATACATACATATATATATATAAATTTTTTTTCCCACAAGGAAATTGACAGCCTCATTATCTTGTAAGTAGGGCTAAGTATGTTGAAATGTTAGTGCAGAGAAGTTTTTCTTCCTTCTCTGTATTGTTAATTTAAGCAAACTTGCAAAGGCCCCATTTCCAACACAAAAATGAGTCATTCATTATTTAGAGAATGCAGAATGAATGCCCACACCTGCACTGGGTTACTTTATAGTATCATATTATGATCTGCTTGCAAATAGAGATGCTACTGTAGAACTCTTCATAGAGTTCCAAAAGGCTCTAGATAGAAGAGAGAGTCTATATACTTATATAGAGATGTTCAAAATGTGCAATTGAGGCTTAATAATTTATCCTTTGAAAGTATATTCTTGTGATTTATAACATGAAATAAATTATTTTAAAATAGGGTCTTCCTGGTCCACAAGGTCCAATTGGTCCTCCTGGTGAAAAAGTAAGTCACTCTGTTATTCTAGTAGGTAGGAAGCTAAAAACTTGGAGCATGTATAAGAGCTTTTTTCTATCTTTGATGCCTATCTATCTAGCATAAAACATAAGAAATTATTATAAATTTAAATCATTACAATCCAGTGTGAATAGAATTTGTTAATGTATCTTTAAAACATGAATGATAAATTTTGCATAGTTACCAATTAGCATTCGGATATGACATTCTCAGCTGTATTAATTTCAGATCTACTGGTTTGAGTGAATATTTTCTCTTTATTTTGACCCTCCTTTTCTTTCTTAATACTTAAAAATATGACTGTGGTAAAGGGTGAATAGCATGATATGACTAAAGGAAATTTATGAACTATTTTTCATATATAAATTTTCCATTCATTCACATATATGTATTTTTCATACAATGACTCAATATCTGGATCTTTTTTATTATCTTGAATAAAAGAGATTTTTTTTTTCTTGATCTTTTCTGCTAGAGTCCCCAAGAGTAGTATTTCCAGTCCACTGTAGTTAGCGTGCAATTGTGGGCTGTCTCTTTGTAAATCTTTTTTCTTTTCCTGGATTTCTATGAACATTTCAACTTATAAAAATACCATTCTTGAAGTACAATTTAAAAACAATGAACATTCCATGTTTTTAGCATGCAAGTAAATTCAGAGTTGTGGTGCAAGCTAACTTTCAGTTAACTTCTATTTCTCTGGAAAGAATCCTGTGTCAAGTTATAGTCACTGATTCCAAACCCAAGACCTAGACAACAATAGCTTTTGCTTTCTGGAGGTAGATTTGCTTTTCCTGAATATTTAATATAAGTGTGTGAATGATTTTAATATATGGCTTAAGACATGTGACAGAATATAATATTTAAATGACCTTCATGTCTGGTTTCTTTCATTTGTTGTAAGGCTTTTGAAATTTATCCATGTTATAGCATCTAATGATACTTTGATCCTTTTTACTGCCAGGTATAGTACATCCTAAATTCTGTTTATCCAGCAGCTGATGGTAATCTGGGAAGTTTACAGTTTTATCTTTTATTCATAAAATAGTGCTGCTGTCAATATTTATACTCTTTCCACAGAGATGTTTTCATCTGATTTTGGTAAATATTTAAAAGTGTTCATTCTCATGGGAATTGTTTGACATTGTAGGAAGCTGTTTTGCTAATTTCTTTTATGATTTTTTTCATTTCCAGTAACAGAACCTGAGGGTACTAGATTCTCCACAGCCCAACAAATACCTAATACTGTCTCTGTATATTATGATTATGCCATTAGGAGTGAAATAAAATGCCATTGTGGTTATAATTTGAATCTTTCTAACCATTAGTGATGTTGAATATCTTTTCTTATAATCACTGCCATTTTTTTTTTTTTTTTTTGAGACAGGGCCTCGCTTTGTAGTTCAGGCTGGCCCTGAGCTCACTATGTAGCCCAGGCAAGCCTTGAACTCAGCAATTCTCCTGCCTCTGCCTCCTGAGTGCTGGAATTACAGGCATGAGCCACCACGCCCGGCACTGTGGTATGTGGTATTGATTGCTGGTGGGCGTGAGTCACTACACCCAACATTGTATGTGGTTACCGGGATGGAACTCAAGGCCTTGCACTTGCAAGGCAGGTGCCGGAACCACTGATCTAAATCTCCAGCCCAATCGCTGCCATTTTTATAACATTTTTGTTAAAATATCTCTTCAAATTCTCTGATAATGTTCTAATAATATATCTAATTACTGAGTTGAGATAGTTAACATTTCTCATTTAAATGATCATGGCAGTACTTTATTTTGTGAGATACCTTCTGTACAATTTCAGTATAGAATCAGTCTTGAAAAATGTCCTATGAATTCAAGGTTCCAAAGGTGATTTTCAACCCGGAAATTATATGCTGGGCCACTCTTATCTTCTGTGTTATCTTACCACAGTCATATTCTATTTATTATAAATTGCACTTAAATCATGTGCTTTTGAAATACTGTTTTCTACTATGATTTAATCATATTCACACTGGATTGTTAAGAGGCATATACTTTGAGGGAATCTCGGCATATCCATATTTTCTTTGCTGAGCTAAAGATAACATACTATTTGGTTCACACTACTTTTGCTGGTAAGAAGAGATTGTCCTAAGCACATGCTGCTTTCATCTCTCCCTGAATGTGTTCAATTTGTAAACCCAAAGATAAATTTATGCATCAAAAAGAGACAAAAACAAAAGATATGAGGGACACTTATTTTACATCCATGGTATCTATAGAAAGTATATATTTTGTATTATATTTATGTCAAAAAGTAGACTTATTTTTACTTTTGTACCATAGTATCATCTCCTTACTCTGGCTCTAGAGCACTGTTTCCTACAACTTGGTGAATAGTAATTCTTCACTCTTCCACAGTGTAATCCAGTACTAAAATATAATTTGATTAAGGGAGGATACCGTTATTTTACAAAAATTATGTATATTTACTTATTAAATTTGTATGACCTATGTTTTTATTATGATTGTGATAAGCTGTCTCATAGTTTGAGAGTCAAAATCAGGCAGCTATATTTTGATTGGCATTTTAAACAAATGTATTGGATATTTTGTGTGATTTAATTCAGGAATTCAGTGTTCACATCATTTATATGAAATAGTAGGACACAAAAATAATTTCATTAGCAGGACTTGTTTGAAGACCTGATTCATTTAGTCTTCAACTCTGTCACACAGAAACACATGATGGTGTTTCATGGAAATCATTAAGAGAAAGTGGAAGATATAAATTACTTAAAAGAGAGTGAAGAAGCACCCCACAAGTTCTTGCTATTTTTTAATCTAAGAAATATAATATCCATTCATTTTTATCCCCACACCTCTGAAGAAATAGTAAACTGATAAAAAGCAGGAGAGCCAGGCATTGTGGCTTACACCTATAATCCCAGCACTCAGGACACAGAGGCAGGAGGACTGCTGAGTTTGAGGCTTGCCTGGGCTGTATAGTGAGCTCAGGGCCAGTCTGAACTACAAAGCAAGACCCTGTCTCAAAAAAAATAAAATAAAAACAAGAGAAATGTTTTGCTGCCATGAAATTCCCATTGTAAAGACATACAGTCCATGTGTGTATTGCTCACCAAGCCATTGTCATAGATATATTTCCTTTGCTGATGATAGTAATTAGTGGGTGAGCTCTTTGTCTGTGGTCTGAAGAAACAAGTGTCTTGACAGTAAAAGATACTCTAAATGATTGGTGAAATCATTTAAATGAGCAAAAATTATTACACCATATTAAATTACTGGACTGAATATGAGTTTGCAGGTTGGTAAAGAGGATTGAAAGTTTTAAATCTTTTAAATGATATGCAATGCATTTCAGTTATATAGTCTAACATTTCAAATTAAAGAATATTTTTAATTTTTGTGCCATGCTGATTTAATTGATACTTCCCTGTAGAGCTCTGTAAGTCAACATAAGTACAGTTATTATCTTAATTCTTCCTAAGAACCGAAAATATTTCAACTGTGCTCTGCATTTAGACTTACTGTCCTGTCTCTGCCCTTTAATTTTTCTAAGATTTGGCTAATAAATTGATTAATACACAACTGTGCTTGAGACTTCATATAATTAATGTTTTCAAAAAATTACTTATACTTCTTCCAAGAAAGGATATAATTCTTATGATACTGATTCTTACCATCCAAACTTAGCAATGGTCAAATAAAATGAGTTAGAATCCCTCTGTGGTTATACACAGATTAGTGATCTATTGAATAAAGTGGCCTTTTTATTTGTTAGTAACCTATTAGTTTATGTACCTTCAAGCAATAAAAGATCAAATAGATCAATTTTCTTCATGTACTGTGAAGTCTATAAAAAGTAACATTTTTTTTCAAATATTTTACTTACTAGCATTTTGTCATCATAACTAGGGAACTATAGTCATGTGCCTGGCCACAACCTGTTCTGTGAAATACATCACTGGGCAGCTTCAGCTTAATGCCAGTACCACGGCAGGTGCTTGTGCAGAGCCAGGTGAACTTGGCCACTACCTGATGTTGCCACAATCAAGAGACTGGGCAGATGGAAGATGTGTGCAGCTGCTGCCTGTGCACTGCAGAAGAGCATTCTCTTTCTTTCTTTTCTTTTCTTCTTCCTCTCTTCCTTTGCCCTTCATGCTGCTCTCCTTTTCCCCTTGTCCTCTAATTCCCTCATTGCCTCCTCTTTCTCTCCTTTCCCCTTTCTCGTACGATTCCTCTTCCTTCTCTCCTCCAAACTCAGAGTGCTGAGCTTACAGGCATGATCCACCACACTCAGCTCAACATACCATTTTGTGGCAAATTTTTTCCATATAAATGGAAAGATTGTACTTTAATAATAAAAAGTATAGTATCATGAACACATACACCAGTCATTTGGCTATTTTTGTCATTATCAAGAAGGAGACACTGTGTGTAATCTTATCTCCAATATGTTTATGCTTCGTTTTGACATCATCACACATGTGAATAATGAGTCACACTGTGACCTTGTGATGGTTATGACACCACTAAGTGATAGGATGCTTTTAGCTCTATCACTCTAGGACTTTGATTGTATTTGAGTTGACACATATTAACATTCCAGATGTAAATATCCAGTGTCTTCCACACTATTTGCTCATGGTTTTCTGACCTGTATGTATCATTTCCCTTTTTCTTATCTAAGATGTTATATATTGTGACATTTAGAATTAATTTATTAATTTATAAAGGATGCATTTAGGACCATCAACCAGAATAAAAACTAGTGTGTTTGACATCTGTTAAATTTATTTTTCATTCTTCTTTATATACCATTTCTTCCACATGAAATGTTAAAAAGTTTTCTAAATGTTTATCACTATGTATAGTAGCAATTCTTTCAAGTTAAAAATGTCAACAGTAGTATATTTCAACATATACAGTCATTATTTTCATTTTTTAAAATAAAATGCATCATCCTTTGTCTTGTAGGGACCACAAGGAAAACCAGGTCTTGCGGGGCTTCCTGGTGCTGATGGGCCTCCTGTAAGTAACAGTTATATATTTATTAAAATTCCCATGTTATTTTTAAAAATAGATTTTACAAGTATGGTAAGAATATGTACAGTGAGTAATACAATCAAACTGAAGAAATAATTAAACACACCTTCTCTCAGCAGGTCACTTTGTTGTAATATTTTTCTGGAGCTCACACTGGCCTCTAGATGAACTATCCAACTTTGCCCACCAGAACCTCCCAGATTCCAGTATTTTCTATTTCCTTATGAGCCCTTAGCTCTGCTAAGAAAGATCTACTCACATTTTTCTACCTAGATTTGAAATTTCCTGATTTTTACCTTCCCCTATGTCTCCCTATTTTCATAGAGAGCATTTAACTATCTTCTTCTCTTTTCCATTTTCTAAGATGCAAGACAGTTCCACAACAATCATAAATTTCCTCAGTTTCTCTGAAAATACCTCAAAATTGGAGATTTCCTCCCTCCCTGGGTATATAACCATATTTATTTCCAATACATAGTAAAAATACTGTAAACCTATGTGTAATTTTATATTCCAGCATTATTGTTATTTGTGAAGTTTTCACTTCAAACTACTCAGGTTTATGAGATCAGGATTATGAAACTTCTTGCCTTGGCTCTACTGAATCTCAGCAACTTAAATTATTAATACTGTTAGTATGTGTGACCTTAGTAAGTGTTCAGATTTCTCATTTACATGTTTTTTGTTATCTTTTCAAGATGTATGTGTCCTATTTCCATACAAAAACACAAATCAATGTACATTTATTGGGAATGGGGCCAAATTATTAATAAACAGTATTCACTGTTTTAGATGCTTTTTCCTGAACTCTTAGAAGAACAAAATATACTCAGTGAAAAAAGATAACCTTATTATGTTTCTTCCTAAATGGCAGTTTCCAGTGTTACTTAAAGGTATAAATGTTGATTCCAAAATATTTAATACTTTTGGCAAATTTGTCATAAGATCTCAATAGATTGGTATTGAAAGGAAGAATTTCATAGTATTATGTTACCACTGATGCTGCATTTTAACCATATACATTTTTACTAAATATAGGGTCACCCTGGAAAAGAAGGGCAGTCTGGAGAAAAGGGTGCTCTGGTAGGTTGCACAGTGTCTATTTGTATGTCCTGTCAGCTTTAAGTGAGGAAAAATATCCCCTAATTACCTATCTTTATAATATAAATATGCATTTTTCCTCTGCTCACAATGACACATGAATATGAGAAACTACAAGAAAATATTTTATCTTTATGTGTACGTTTTTACTTTCTAAATAATTATTTTCTGATATGTTAATGTAATTCATGCTGGTATAATAATTTTTGGCATAATAAGTCACCATGGTTTGGATAGACACCTTTCAATTTTATATCATTAAACTTACAAAACAGACTGTATTCTGTTTTTCAATAAATATCTTCATAGTGAAGAGTAGATCCATGTTCTGCATATAGGGTATAAATTAAATAAGTGGTCATAATTATAATAATGTAACTATCAATACTTATTAAATGTCTTAAAGTGTTTATGTAACCCTAACTTTATCTTAATAGTTCTGGGTCATTTTTAGCTAAAATAATATTATGTTTTAACAACAATGATTAGAAAAATATCTAAATAAAATTTTTAAAAAATTTATCCAATAAGAGTATCATATTGGATAACTAGCAAAGATAGAGACACTTTTGTTTTGAGTTGTTAAAATAGCATTAAAATTCTCAGGATCAGTATAGAAATGTTATGCTTTATAAGTTGTTTCTTTTACATCCATTTGGGAAGTGAAGCCAAGTATGGAAATTATATAATCTTGATCATGAGGTTCATGACAGGAATGCTGCAAATGCAATTTTTTTTAATTTTTAATTTTTTTTTAATTTGAACTAAGTCTTTATGTGCTGTAGCCCTTAAGGACAAAGAATTTTTCAATTTAAAACATTTGATATTAATTATCTGATTATCTACTTTATTGTGCTAACTTAGGATTTATCTTCTTTCCTACTTAGCTATTGTATTTGTTTTGTGTTGATCTCACAATTTACTTGAGCCAGGTAGTTCATAAAAATAAATTAATTTAATTCACATTTGGGAGTTCAAGACCTAAGATTGAAGCACCTTATTAGTTTGACTTCTGGTGTAGGCTCCTGTGACCTGTGACACCATGACAGTTGGCATCATGTAGAGAGTGCGTACGAGAGCGAGAGATCAAATGATAAGACAGGCGTGGACTTGGCTTTCTCTTTGATAATAGCCTGTGTTCCCAGTAATTAACCAGGGTTGTAGGAGAAATGCTTGCCTTAACACCTCCCAGTGATCTCGGTGTCTCAGTAGGACCCTCCTCTCAAAGATTCCAAAATCACTAGGGCCGGAGATTTAGCTCAGTGGTTCTGGCACCTGCCTCGCAAGCGCAAAGCCCTGAGTTCGATCCCGGTAACCACATACAATGCTGGGCGTGGTGACGCATGCCCACCAGCAATCAGTACCACATACCACAGTGCCGGGCATGGTGGCTTATGCCTGTAATCCCAGTACTCAGGAGGCAGAGACAGGAGGATCGCTGAGTTCCAGGTTTGCCTGGGCTACATAGTGAGCTCAGGGCCAACTGGAACTACAAAGCGAGACCCTATCTCAAAAAAAAAAAAAGATTCCAACTTCACTACAACGGATGGAGATCAATCTTCCAACACACGAGAATTTGTATGCCTCGTAACCTGTAGGATTTAATTTATTTTAGCATGCATATACAATATAGTGAATTTAGAAGTATTAGTGCTAATCACATGGTTTAGTAATCATATCTAATGCTTAAAGGTGATAAACTCCCCCAAATCTTTCCAAAATATTAATACTACACAAAATTTTGAAGGTTATTAAGCAAAATGATATAATGTAAAAGAACAATGTTTTCAATATTTTGTTCATTTTAATTGCATCAATCTTTTGCAGGGTCCTCCTGGTCCACAGGGTCCTATTGGCTACCCAGGTCCCCGAGGAGTAAAGGTAAATGTTAAATTGTTTTCACATTGCTTCATTTCAATGTGAAATGTAATCAGTTAATACTTCTAATTTGTTTCATAGGGAGCAGATGGTGTCAGAGGTCTCAAGGGATCAAAAGGTGAAAAGGTAATATATAATTTATGAATGTTTTTAGTTTCTATATATATTGTCTATACATTTGATTTTTTTCAGCTTGTATTTTATTGCTTAAATTATTATGTAATTATTACATACTAAACACTTTGAGTCTAATTTTGTACTCTGTCTCCAGGAAACATTTTTTTTTTTTTTGCTTTTTGAGACAGGGTCTCGCGTTGTAGTTCAGGCTGGCCCTGAGCTCACTATGGTGCCCAGGCAAGTCGCCGCAAACTCAGCAATCCTCCTGTTTCTGCCTCCCGAGTGCTGGGATTACAGGCGTGAGCCACCACGTCCAGCATTGTGGCATGTGGTGTTGATTGTTGGTGGGCGTGTCTCCACGCCCAGCATTCTATGTGGTTACCGGGGATCGAACTCAGGACCTTGCACTTGCGAGGCCGGCGCCAGAACCACTGAGCTAACCCTCCGGCCCTCCAGGAAACATTTTAAAAAGTACTGTTTTGTATCCTAGGATGAGGGCTAAATTATAGAAGAAAACCAGATGCATGTGATAAACAGACTCAGGACCGCATCATTTTTCTCTTTTTCATCCTGTGTTTAGCTTTTGTACATAAAGAAGTTACTGCAGGGCTGGAGAATATCCTTGTATGTATGTGTATTTCTTCATCTCTGCTAAAATTCTACAAATTCATACAGAAAATATATATTTTCCCTCTACTAAAACTCCCCAAGTTCTTAAAGTGAAATATAATGAACATAAATTAAAAGTATTAAAATTAACTGGGATAAATTCATTTGTGTGGTGTTATAGAAAGCAAAATTAATAAGGAAATGAACTTTAAACATGGCGGAGGTTGAGGACAGAATGCATTTTAAACAACTTATGAGTGTGGCATTTTTTATAAGTCATTTATAGCCACTGGCTGTGGCTGAAGATAAAGAAATTCATTTTTTTCAGGTAAATGTTTAATATGAATGTAGATTGCCAAATCTATCAAAGATTATTTTGAAATTCAAAAGAAATTTTATTAGAAAGAATTTGTAATGGACTCTTACCATAAAATTACATGAAATTAAAAAATAACCCATAGGTTTATAGTAGGACATATTGATGGATTTAGTAACGTAACTATGGTAATTATTTTTATAATTAATAAAATATTAGCATTAGATCATTAAAGCTGATCATTTATTTTCATTATAATATGTCTATTAAAAAAACATTGAGTTTCTTTAGTTCCAATAGGGAATGGAGAGAATGAAAAGATACATCACTGTACCCATTAAATTTTTTTGTGTGTGTGGAGGAAAAAAATCCCAATTAGATGCAATAAAGACATGTAACAAAATTGCTAGTCTTCCTGTATGAAAAATGTCTTATTTATATTTTTATTTATTTGGTTTTTGTTTTGATATAGGACCTTACTATGTAGTAGTTCAAACTGTAGCCCAGTCTATCCTTGAACTCATGGTAATCGTCCTCCTCAGCTTCCCACGTGCTGGGATTACAGGTGTGCACCACCATGCCTGGCTTTATAACATACATTTTGAATCACAATAGTGCTTTGCTAAACTGGCAGTAGAGTTTGGCTTATCAGAGGTTGCTTGTGTGAGCATTTTTCCCATATGGAATTTTTCTTCTTAAAATATCACTTCAAATTTTTCTAGTAATTATTTCCTACAAAAAGTATTTAAGGAATAGTTACAAATGACAGAATCAATTAATATTATAGATGATGGAATAAATTAGAGGAAAAGCCCAGAAATGATAAGTGTAAAAATATGTCGTTTCTATGTAGATGACATCTTTAGATAGTTGGTTGTTTTTTAGTGGTATCTGGTTTTAGAAGAAGCAAGTACATATAGAGAAAAAATTAAAACTTTAAACTAGAAATCAAATATCCTGGGTCCTAATGCTAGTTCTCATAGTAATTGTGTAAATTAAAAGATTATTTTCTTTAAACTTCATTTTAAGTCTTTAAAGAGATTTCTGAGACATTTGTAGGAAAATGTGTACCTTGAGATCATAATGTTAAGTGAAATAAATAAAATATTCAAGCTTAAACATCTCAGTTTCTCCTGTGTGATAAATCCAAAATTTACATAAATTAAGTGCAAAATATAAGATAGTAGGAAATGAGACAGACCTTTTCCAGAAGGGAGTAGGACCAAGAGCTGGCGTGGAGGAGATGGGGATGGAGAAACATGTCAGACCCGTAATGTCCATGCACCGAGTCCACATGGTGGGTGAACTCATTTCATTTTCCATGCATGTGCTAATAAATATAAAAATTACAAAACAGAAGGAACAAAAAAATGGGAAAGCTGTCCCAAGAAATCTGTAGGGTACTTTCAGAAATTCCTTTAATTCTGTTGAACATACCAGTCAACAGGTTATTATTTTTCTTAATTTAGAGAAATTCTATGTGAATTTTAATGGAAAGTTTTTAAATAGTAAAATATCTCTCCTGTCTTTGGACTCTACAGAGAAACATCAGGTCTTGAGAGATTTTTAATTTACATTATTTTTGTTTTTCATTATTCAGTATAATCACTTCTATACCCCAGAAGAGATAGACAAGGAAATTAAAAAAAGTTTTCCTTTAATATATAATGATGTGAGTTGTTAACAACAGCTAAAATAGTAATCGGTACCTTATGTAGGATTAAAGTTCTTAACATTTTAGTCTCAGATTTATTCTTAAACTTTTAGCAAGAGAGTGAAATAAACTTAGTGATAGAGGTGAATTCTTTTAAACACATTCCAAAATTCCATGTTGTGTTCTCTTGTTTTGTCTTTATTAGATTACTTCAGATCTGATTGTTTCAGGACTAGAAATCTCAAAAAGTCAATATGCCAAATGTTTTAAAATGGCATTTACCTAAAGACATACTTAATGCATTTGAGTGAGAAATAACCTCCTGCCCACCAAGTTGACTTTAAGTAAATACGTTTCTGCCTGAACAATTCTAAGATGTGTTAGTGATTCTAAAACAGACCACAGTATTCTTAAGGTGAACCGGACAACTGTATAATGGCCTTTCTCTCTAGGGAGAAGGGAATAAACACAACTGCTAATAAGGAGTTAAGTGGTCATTTGAGCACTTAAACCTCAGCCCTTGCTGCAGATGTCTTCTCCACAGAAGGAATCCTTAGGCACAACTAGGAAGGGAGTGCTCAAAATGTCCTTTTCTCCTTAGGAACAATTCTACTGCCAGAGTTCTTATACTGACTTGCACTCATTACCAATTTAGAAACTTTGTAGAATTTTAAAGTAAAACTAAACATGATCAGTTTTCAGTGTCATTGAGGACTTTTGAGCAGTCAGCTATGTGTTTGTCCTTCCTAGCTTTGTTTCCACACCCAGGCTAGTATGTGCTTTCCTTATGTTTTGCAAATTGCATTCCTTTCCTACTAGCAACTAAACTACTGAGTCTTTCAGTGAGGTCTTGCCTCACCACACTGCCACTCTCCTCACTGTCCTCATTTTGTCTTTCTTCTCGGAACACACCTTCAACTTCAATTCCATCAACATTTACTGTAGGAACATGGTCTCCCTGCACTTTATTAGGGAGACAAAAACCAAGCACTGAAGAGCTTTGAGGACAGCATTACCTCAGTTACTGTTTTTGATACAAGAATGAAAATTATCCACTTGAAAATTAATTTTTACTGGAATAGGTAATAAGGTTGTTGTTCACAAAGCTTTTTAAATGTCATTGTTGCTTTTCTAGTGTTGTTGATATTTGGGATCAAACATGGGATCTTCAGTTTACAAGTCAGATGCAGAACCATTGAGCTAAATCCCAGCCCTAAAGGTTTTAAATTTCAGTATGAAAGAGAAGAATAATTTCCACAGTCACAACATATATTTTCTTCCCTAAAAGGTGCTTATTTTCCATCATCAGAGCTCTTTGCCCATAGTACTGCAATATGCAATCTTCACATGCAAAGTATATTGTTAGTTTGCCTATTCTTCTTCTGAAGAGGTTATAACACAGTGATCAAGCTAAATGGAAAGTATTCATCTAAGCCAATGATATAAAATAAGCAGTGAACATTTTTAAAAGTCTGAATTAGTAATTTAAGGTTAAAAAACTTTCATTTTCTAAGCCAAGGACTTAAAAAAATTAATATGATAATTTTTTTAAAAATTGAATTCTTTATTGCTATATTTTATATACAGCTCAAAATCACACTCAACTTTGGGGAATTTGTACCAGTATATGACACAAGTTCATTCTTATTTTTACCCCTATCTCTACCCACCCACCACCTCCCACTCCTTATATACATGCTATTTCTTTTCCTTTCAAAATCATATTTATTATTTAAATATTTAGATTTTCTTTATTCAATAACATAAAATACATATAACTATAAAAGAAAGATTATTTCCTCCATGAGATACAGAAAATTTAATGGAGACACATTGTGAAAAATTCTCTAACTTTTAGGTAGCAGTTTTGGGAAGACGGGAGAACTCTGAGAATTGTCGGGAATGGCATAGGGAGAGGGTGGATTTCATAAGTGGAATCTATATGGTTCAGATTAATTTCCTCCAATTTTTAGTACTGATTTTATTTATCTATATTTTCTATTCTTTCAAATGACTCATTTAACTCTTATTTCACATATGTAGGGTGAAGATGGCTTTCCAGGTTTCAAAGGTGACATGGGTCTTAAGGGTGACAGAGTAAGTAAAAAGAAATTTTGTACCAGTTCTAAAATTCTATTTATCCATGTATCTATATATCTATGTATCTGTCTGTCCATCTATCTATCTATCTATCTATCTATCTATCTATCTATCTATCTATCTATCTATCTCTCTCTCTCTCTCTCTATCTATCTATCTATCTGTCTATCATCTATCTATCTATCATCTATGTGTGTGTATATATGTTGTGTTTCTTAGCACAAAGAGGTGCATGGAAAGTAAAATGTCGTGAAGATTACACATTTTCATTTTTGTTAAGATAATCCAGTATCAGTTATTTTTTAGATATTGTTAACTTTTCATATGTTTAGTAAAACATACATACAAATTTATATAGATGTTTGTCTGCCTATCTACATCCAAATATGTTATAATTTATAGAAATGTAACTTAGAAATCACGTAGGAATCTGCTTTTTGTGTATCAGGGAGAAATTGGTCAAATTGGCCCAAGAGGAGAAGATGGGCCTGAGGGACCCAAAGGTCGTGCAGGTCCAACTGGAGACCCAGGTCCTTCCGGCCAAGCAGGAGAAAAGGTTAGTGACCACATTCACAGGTCTTCTTATGGAAGATGTTCATTGCCATTTTTTAAAAAATTGAATTCTTTATTGGTACAATTTATATACATCTCACAATCACATATAACATTGGGGAATCTGTATCAGTATATGACAGAAGTTAATTCTCATTTTTACCCATTTCCCTCCCCACCCACCTCTCCCCACCCCCTATATACATGCTCTTAGGGGAAGGAATGAATATGATTCATTGCCATTTTTAAATGTTTTATGATTATTAGAAAGTTAGAAGATTCTGTTGAATTTTAAGCATATCCATATGTGATTAAGAGCATTTCTATGAAACAAAAATACTTATTGATTTTTTTCACTCTGGTTTATTTTCTAGTTCCTGCAGCTCTTCTTGGTCATATAGGATTAGCCAGTCTTACAGTTAGTTCGTCAGTGTAAATGTTGAAAATTTGAGTGATTAAAAGGTGAAAGGAGTGATGAGTGAGATGGTCTATTCATTGTTTGAGACCTAGTAGCTTCATGTCTCAAACCCAAAATGTATATTTTCTTGTTTTTAAGTAAACATATTTTCACAGAATAAGATTTTAAAAATACGTAAGTTCAGACAAAGTTCAAGAGATTTTAATTTTAATCTGAGGTTAACACAACCATCACTACATTGTGCAGTATACTCACAGAATTCTAATAATCACTGGATTGAAAGATACTGGTCTATATGCACTATGTCTAAAATATTTGCTAATATTACATTTAAATTCCAGTGTAATAATAGGCAATATCAGTTATTATTCCACAGTATTCAGTGATACACTTAACTTTTATATTATGAAGTTAATTTAAACATAAAGAACAACTATCTACAGTGTTACCCAATTATGTATGCTAAGGTAAAATATAAATAATATATCCTGATGATATCATTTTAATTGATTTTATATAGTGAGATAGAAATAGACATAAATAGATACACTCTACACTAAATGTGTTCTCAATCTACAGAAAACACTCTGTACTAACGAAACTGTGATGTTTCTTCCTCCACAACATACTGTCCCAGAGGAAAACTGTATTACATAGTTATAATGTAGAGATTGTGACTATGCAAAGAGAAAATACTTCCTTATATCATTGGGAATCTCATGTGACAATTCTGCATTTCTACTGTTTGGAAAGTTGTACTTTTTGGATTGATAAACAATATAGATTTGGGCAGTGGAAGAAAATTGTGACAATGACTTACAACAGATATCTCTGTGTGAAGTACTCAGTTACTGATAATTTAGGGCTCTCCTAGGAGCTTTTTCTCTTTTTAACTTCACTTTATGTGTAAATTGTCTCTATAAACTATTCTGAAGCATCAGGAGTTTCAATTATCCCAATTTTTCATGTTTTATATTTCTTTAGTACGTGTCTATTTATTGAAGTTATCTATCTGCAAATTGAAATACAAATTTGCTCTCTAGATTTTCCAAAATGATTCTAAAATGCATAAACATATACATTCTGTTTATAATTAACAAAGAACATAGGTTTATGATCATAATTAGAGACTTTCATACACCTTGCAATCAGTGACATAAAACAAGGTATGTTATCAACGAATCCAAGGGGACATCATTACAAGTGCACTTCATGGGGCCTGTTTGCATGATTTCCACTTGAAGACTGCTTATCTCTGTAGTGCTGTCCCTATAGCAACTGTCTAGTTCAGTCTATAGTAAAGACCTCAGACACTATCCTTAATTCTTTTTGTATTTATTCATAAAATTCTATTCTTTTTTTTTCTTTTTTTCTTTTTTCTTTGAGAAAGGGTCTAGCTTTGTAGTTCAGCCTGGCTCTCAGCTCACTATGTAGCCCAGGCAAGCCTCAAACTCAGCAATCCTCCTGTCTCTGCCTCCCGAGTGCTGGAATTACAGGCGTGAGCCACCACACCTGGCACTGTGGTATGGGCTATTGATGATTGGTGGGCGTGAGTCTCCATGCCCAGCATTGTATGTGGTTACCGGGGATTGAACTCAGGTCCTTGCACTTGTGAGGCAGGTGCCAGAACCACTGAGGTAACCCTCTGGCCCACTTTTTTTTTTTTTTTTTTGAGACAGGGTCTTGCTTTGTAGTTCGGGCTGACCCTGAGCTCACTATGTAGCCCAGGCAAACCATAAACTCAGTAATCCTCCTGCCTCTGTCTCCCGAGTGCTGGGGTTACAAGCTTGAGCCACCAATCCCAGCTGTATTCGTCTTTTAACATTTCTTACACTAATTCAGATTTTTGTTTTTTCAAATTCTTTAAAAAAATCCACATCACCTGTGTACTTTATGTTTAATAAAATTTAAGGGTTTAATACACAGTATTTTATAGTATACTTTCATTTATAAGTTTCTTCTTGTAGAACATAAAGTTCCACGTTTTATTCATTTCATTTATTTATTTCTATCTTTACATTTTATTAATGTTTTGTTCAGTAAGTAATTTTTTAAGGGCCAACTTTTCAGAATAATATGTAAGCCTCTTATTATTGTATTTACACTATTTTTTATTAAATTTAGGGGAAACTTGGAGTTCCAGGATTACCAGGATATCCAGGAAGACAAGGTCCAAAGGTAAAATATAACAATTACCTTGAACAGTATGTTATAAAAACACTTAAATTTTTTTTCTAAACTTTAATAATAGGCTTTCATTTTGCATCATAGAGAAGTTAAGAACTTAAAATATAATTTCACACTGGAAAATCATAGAATGTGTAGGTATGTGGAGCCTGGGGATCTTTGAGAGTGTAATTGATGATGTTTTGGGGTGTTTTAAGAGAAAGGCAATAGAATGAGGGCAGAATTAGCAACTGCCTTGTAATTGGAGCTAGGCCTTTTCCAAGGAGGACTATGGTTAATGATGACTTAGGGTGAATAATAGCTTTTGATTCTATTTAAGTCTCCCTGAGGGATTTACTGTAGCACTTGATTTTAAGAGAAGAATCATGCAGTTTTCACCCAGTCCATTGATCCTCAATTTGTCAGTATTTGTTTTTGTGTGTAAATTATCTCTACAAACTATTCTGAAGCATCAGGAGTTTCTACTATCTCATGATTCTTCATGTTTAATATTTCTTTAGTATTTAGTATTTCTGTAGTATTCCACAGTATCCAAAGCACTATTAATTTGACTTAAAAACTGTGGAAATGTACTTTCTCCCAGTTCTGGAGCCCGGAAGTCTAAAGTCGAGGCCGCAGCAGGGTCTTACTCTATCCAGTGCCTAGGAGAGGACTTGTCCTTGTCCTCTCCAGTTGCTGATGGTTTCAGGTGTTGTAAACCTGAGGATGTATAACTGTAGGCTTTCTGCCATGTTTATGTAACTTTTTTAATTCCCATTTTTCTGTCAACCGCTGGGTAATCCAGGAAAAACTTTTAAGATGTTTAAATGAGTTATATTTGTGAAGGACAGTTTTATTTTTACTACCAAACAATAATCTCAGGTTGTAGGGGTTTGGACATGGAGAATCTTTCACATTTAGAGAACTATGATTTGACCTGGTATACCACTGAAATCTTGTTTGTATTGTATCTTTTTTTTTAGGTAAGTGTCATTTTGTAGTTTACATAGTTTAGCTCAGTCTATAGTTCAAGCTGGCCTTAAACTGGTGACAAACCTCCTGCCTCAAATTTGCAAATGCCAGGATTATAAGTGTGCTCCACCATGCCTAGCTGAATTTTGGATATTTGAAATTTACATAGCTTATTTATAAAAAAATCAAGTTTACTTTTTCTCTACCTAATTGTAAAATTTTCTTAAGCCTGCACTGGATACATTAATTATTTATATTAGGTGGTTACACAAATAAATATAATTGTTGAATACTAGTATTATAGTCAAACATGCTTACTCCTATTTATAGCATTAAACTACAGCAAAGTTTCTACTTTTAAGTATATGTACATGAATCTATCTACACCAGTCTGTCTCCCTATCTCAATTTGCATGTTCAACTGTAGGGTAAAGTGTGATTATGCAGTATTCTCATATTTACATTTATTAATAACTTTCATAGGTAACTAGTGGAACACACAGTGTTCTTCCCCCAAAGAAATCTGGTCTGCATGCAGTGTGTTGATCATCATCATGTAATAATAACATTTTAAGTTTTGTCTTTTAATATTTTATCAAGATTCCAGAAAACTGTTTTTATGTGTTAGGTTGTAATATTATAGTATCATCCCTTCTAAGATTCATGCTGTGTTTTAAAAATGATACAAGCATCATTGTTTGTCTTATATAGAAAGTAGCAATTCATAGATTTTACTTTTCATATATTGTCTCTGATTTGATTGTTGCATTATCATTTATTTTTCATTCAAATATGAACAGTTATCACAAATAGTATGAGTTAAATCCAATCACTGAATAACCCAGGTCCTTAGCAATCCTTAGATTGCTTATGAATCGTTCTATTTCCCTAATAGAGTTACAATTATAAGGTACTTTCGTTTTGATTTAAATATACAAAAGACTGTCATACTATAGCTTGAATAAGTACAATTTTATTTCATGAAGTTACTCTGATCTTTTTTGTGTTCCTCTAAGTCAATTCTCGAATCAGTTTTACTTGAATTATTTTTTATTAGCAGAATGTAACAGTATTTCTTCCCGGAGGAGTCAAACTTACCCTCTAACTTGAATATCTGGAATTCTAGTAATTATCTTTTATATTGCTTTTTTCATAGCTAAATTTTTTATGATCAAAAAGCTTTTTAGTTTTCTCATTTCTAGGCAAAAAATGTAGTATACATCAAAGATCAAAGATAGCTTCACATTTTTTTCCTGTATGGAAGACAATGAATTTTAAACAATCCATCTTGATTATAGTAAAAGTGAAATTTGATGGTTAAACTCTCTGAAGCAATGTAAGGGCTGTAATTAGATACTTTAATTGATTCAATCTTTTAGAATCAAAATAAACTTTAGAGGTATTCAGAAATGCACCACAAAATGAGCTGTACAATAATAGGTGTTTCAAACTGTTAAGTTTATTTTAAAATAATGTACATTTATAACTTAAACAACATTCAGAATCATTTTGAAAAAAAGTTTATATTTATTCGCTGAAATAATGTCACTATTATCTTTTGACTTTATTGTCTTGTATTTTTTTATTTTCTCCATTCCCCAAAACAGGTAGGTAGGTACTATCTTTTTTATAGAACTTGGATATTTTCTTGTGATACTTCTTAAATAGGAAAAGGGAAAAAATTGATTCTCATGTATTTTAAACTGCTTATCAGTCCATTAATATTTTTGTGTTTTTTTTAACCAACAATTTCATAGTGCAAAAATGATGTAAGAAAATAAAAGTCATAAATGTATGCATAAGGGCAATGTGATTAATTGTCTACATAACTATTATTCAGATTCCAACAGATACATAACAATGTTGCTAAATAAAATTTGATTAATGTAAATTACTTCCATATTATGTTATACTTGTGTGTTAACTTTTTTGTATATTCACATAGTGACACTGTAACAGATGTAATTTTATCTGACTCTCTCAGTAATCTATGGAGACTTTCCTCCCAGGATATGAACATCACATATCCAAACAACTGTCTTCAGATGAATCCCATTTTAAGTCTGTAATTATGAATTACATTGCATGTAAATGGGTCATGAAAAGAAACAACAATCCACATTTTTTTAACCATGAATGGCTATAAGGGTGCTATGTACATTTTTCTATCACATTTTAATAGCACTTGTACAAGAAACTGCTAGCATTTAGTTTGTCTACTATGTATATAATATTCATTACTTTGAAATTAGGATTACTACATGTTGGCAATACTTTAAGTTTGTCTATTCTTACTTAATGTGGAGGTCTAAGCATAAATTTACAGCTATTCTCGAACATTTGAGTTCATATTACCTAAGTAACAGATGCCTAGGCTCTACCCTGATTAAAGTCTTTCAGTTCTAGTAGATCTGGAGCATGACTTGATAACTCATATTTTTAGCAACATTTAAGATTGTTTGGATATAAAGGAGCCACTAACCACATTATTTGTAGAGGTAATTCTGTGCAAATGAGTCAGTTCAAAAAGTATACAATATACTGTGTCAAAAGAGACCTTTTTTTTTCCTCCTTATTCTATGAGTTAGTGTATGAAAATTTGAATATCTGTTACTCTCTGCTAGAGACCTTGCACATTTAATCCATATGATGTGCTGAATAGGAAAACTGAATATTTGGAAACCCTCCAAAGTCTTTAGGCTCATAATGTTAGCAAGTAAGGAATGAGATATAAACCTGAATGTACTTTCTTTATTGATTTAATAAAGAAGCAAACCAGTTTCATTCATGATCAAAGAACCATGTGACATGTTAAAAAATTGAGCATATGCACAAAATAAGTGAAATATAGTTATTGAAGTGTATTTTATTCCACCTGTAAATTTTAGCCATTTACTGCTACATTTGAAAATAATCATTATTAATTATCCATCATTACCATTTTTGTACCCAACCTTCTCTATTCCAATCTCCTACATATTCCAAAATAACTGTAAGGTGTAAGTTTGCCTCCATTTAGTAAAAGAAAAAAAATCTCAAAAGTGTAAACAATGTATACAACTTAATTTGCTGATAGTGAAAGACAAATTTGAATTTAGATCTTTGGAATTTCAAACACAAGATTTTAGTACTGAAGTTTTGACTTGGATTGTCAGCCAAGTTTAATCAGATTCAAATGCCAAATAAAAGTGTAGAGGGAGATTTTTCAATTCTGTTTTAATTCTGTTCAAAAAGTTTACAAATATTCAACTCAAAAATAATAAATATACAAACACAAAGTTATTTCAAAAGTGTTTTTTTTAATGTCCCTGCTTTTATGTTTGACTATTTGCTTAAGTGAAAATAGGACTTTTTTCTTTAGCATTGAATCAAGCATGAAGACTGAGTTAGAAATATATATCTTTACATGAAATTTCCTCTAAATTAAAATTAAACTATTTTAAAGTTAAAGATATGCCATTTGGTTAGTTATTTTACTTTTAAAGATAAATACTAAAATATATTTTATCAATTCATGTTTTCCTGCTTCCAGGATTTCAGATGGCATTGTAAGTTTATTTTCAAATACATAAATGGAAGTCATATGGTGTCTTATAAATATATAATGAATAATATTTCTGACTTGAACATCAGCTATTTAAGAACCACTGTTTTCTAGGGAAAACACAATTTATGCTCTGCATATTTTAATTACCATATTCATTGTCCCATATTTTTATAATTTCAGGGTTCCACTGGATTTCCTGGGTTTCCAGGTGCCAATGGGGAGAAAGGTGCCCGGGTATGATACAAACATACATTGCCCTAAATTAACTTGTGGAAATGACTTTGCTTGAACACGTGACTCACACTTTACTGTATGGGCTGCGTGTTTAAATCAAATACTGTATGGGCTGCGTGTTGAAACCATTTGAACTGTCTTTGTCAGGGAGTTGCTGGCAAACCAGGTCCTCGGGGTCAGCGTGGACCAACGGTGAGTCCCTTTATTTAAACTACTGATTGTCATTTCGTATTTCGTTTTACAGAGTAATGATTCGGTGCCTTTGGATTTGCTTACCTTTGGCTCAGTGTGTCTTTTTGCTCTCATGTGCAGGGTCCTCGAGGTTCCAGAGGAGCAAGAGGTCCCACGGGGAAACCAGGGGCAAAGGTATTGTGGGAACGTGTTCCCCCTGATATTCACAACATATTCCCCTTCTGAAGGAAGGATGCAGAAGAAACAAAACTGATTGTTTTCTTTTCTATTCTTTTCCTTCTTTCTGTTTTATTTACCAGGGAACTTCCGGTGGTGATGGTCCTCCTGGCCCTCCAGGTGAAAGAGTAAGTGTGATATAGTCTCATCATATAAAATGAAAATTAATATATCATACAGGTATTTACATTTCTGGGAAAAGATACGTGTACATACCATCCACAGTTTAAAAAATTCTATTTTCGGGCTGGAGATTTAGCTCAGTGGTTCCGGCGCCTTCCTCGCAAGCACAAAGTCCGGAGTTTGATCCCCGGTAACCACGTACAGTGCTGGGCGTGGTGACTCACGCCTGTAATCCCAGCACTCAAGGAGCAGAGGCAGGAGGATTGCTGAGTTCAAGGCTTGCCTGAGCTACATAGTGAGCTCAGGGCCAGCCTGAACTACAAAGCGAGACTCTGTCTAAAAAAAATAAATTAAAACAATTTTTAAAAAATTCTATTTTCTTTAATTTACTCCTGTCAGTCAAAAGCTTAATCAGTTATAGCAACTAATTTGAGATAGAGATGAGAGAAATAATGTGTATAATCAATTTTCCTCAGATATGACATTTAGTTTAGGCCACGGTCATTTTTTAAAAATTTCAAGTAGGCTCAAAATACCTATGCTCCATCATCCACTTTTCCTGTTTTGTATAAATACTCAATTTGTTCATGAAATAACATTATGCTGGTAAAATGCAAGCTACCCATGACCATTAAGGCACAATCAATATGCATTTCAACTCAAAAGACAATATTTATTCCAGTAAATAGAAAAACTATTTAGTAAATTGATTTTAAATAAATGTAAAATAAAGCCAAATACCAATGAACAAAAATGCTCTTTCTTTGGGTTTTCTCGCATAATGCACATTTTTATAAAAGCCAGATTGTGAATGTTATTCTTTTATAAGAATTTTAAACATATTTGTCTGTATTATGTTGAAAGAAGTTAGAAAAATTTTGTTATTGTATAATATATTTCAAAATTATGTAGTCATATGAATACATTTTTGAGTATCATATTTGAAATATAGTAGTTTTCATGAAAAAGAAAACAACGTGTCATATATTGGTACATATTGTCTATATTGAGTGTGATCATGATGTGAATATATAATGTATTGATAAGATTCAAATTAAAAGAAGAGAAGAAAACAAGTAAATAAACAGAATGAGTAATAGTTGTTGAGCAAGAAAAAATGAGTAAAATTTATTCTATTTTTGACAAAAATATGAGTAGACAAAATAACATTTAACTGGAGTTGTATTATGGATTTTACTCATATTAAATTAAACTTTTTAAATTTGTTATTCCTAATGGACTTTTCTTAAATTAATTTCATTCGTCCACAATGAATTTTGAATTCATAAATAATACATATATTCGATTTATTCTGTAGTTAAAACCATTTTAATAAAAACATACACTTTAATTAATTAAAATTGTTGAATGGTGAAGAAGAGTCCAATAATATTAAAAAGTACAGCACAACTGAGTGTTTTTAAAGTGTAAATTGTACTCTTCATATGTGGCTTGTCAGTTGTATCACTTTAAGGTAAATGCACGTTCAGAAACACAACATTTTAATTTAATCCAATAATAATATGACCCAATGTAATTACTATAAAATATTTTGAGAATGACAAACCTACATTTTGAGAATCAAAGTAATTTTTAAATTTAGATTCATTTTCATTAAATATTTACACATTTTACATTTTTATATGGAAGGAATATACTTTCTATATTTTTTAAATAGATGCTACCTTTTTCTTAATATGTTGTTATTTACTTGAATGAAGTTTTAAGTATTTTGAACTAATACATATCCTAAAGGTAAAATTTAAGGAATGTTAGAAGTAATACTAAACCATATTTTTTCAAAATATATGAATTGGTAAATTTAGGGAGAGAATTTGTGATATCATCAAATTAGAAATTATTTTTAGTTTTGCTTCTTTCAAAGGACTCCTTTAATCACATATTAGTTAACTATACATGAATATATATTTTTCATTTGAAATTCTGCAAGTGAAATGTTACTTTTCATAAAGATATTTGAAGATAATGTATACTTGTTATTAAAGTTAGTTAATATAGCTTGCAATTGATTTTAAATTTGTCAGACTTATCAAAACAAATAATAAAAAGTAAAGAACCGATATATTTAATTAATTTCAGTTTTGCATAAGCAATGAGTAACTTTGGTGTCAATATGTCACTTGTAATTAATGCATTTTTAAAATGATTCATCATTACCTAAAATTTGAGTGCAGCTAGACACTGAACATTTTATTCATGACCCTAATTGGCTTCCAATACAATACACACACCAGGTCGTTAGTACTTCTTTACCTCCCCCAGAAGCTCTGGCGGTTCCTTTATCTGTCAGGTTTACATCCCAAGCCGTGGATGTTCACACTACAGACATTAATGAACCTTACATAGCCTATAGCTTTGCCTCCACATGCATACATACCTATGATAACATTTAATTCATCAGTTAAGTACAGTAACATATTATACATAACTAGTAATAAAATAGTATTTAACATACCGTAATACAGCTGTCGGGACCCTTACCTTTATTTTGTAAGGGTTTTCCTAAGTAAAAGGAAGGTTTCTTGAACACAACCACTGGGGTACAGGATGGGGCACTCACAACTGAGATGGTACCAACTTTGTAACGGGGTGGAGGGTAGTGTATACAATGTGACGACAGCAAATGAAGGGATGAGCCCCAGGTCATGTGATCTTTGTCATGCTATGTAGAACAATTCACACTTTAAAAATTATCAATGGTTTATTCTTGAATTTCCCATTTAATGATTTCAGATGAGAATTAATCCTGAGTAAATGACTGCAGAAAGTGAAACTACAATTAGTTTCACTGCAAAGAGAAAGTGTGAACACTTTTCTTGGGTTTTCAGACAGCAAGAACCATTTTCTTTTTCTTTATTTGCTCTGCAGTAGTGATTTTGAAAATGTTTCTTAAGAAATTTAAATTTAAAATTATGTATTATGAAAAGTAGCTACATTTTATAAAGTAAAATGTTTTAGGTACATAGGAAAATAGAGTTTGCTACAAAACAAAATATTATTTTAAAATTTTGTATGTAAAATGAAACAAGGCCTACATCTTTCGCCATACACTAAACTGAAATTTAAGTGAATCAAAGTTCTAAATATTAAAACAAAGACTAAACCTGCTGAAAGATAGGTTAGGTAGAACTCTTGGAGACATTGGCTTAGGGAAAGACTATGAACAAAACCTCTATAGCATAAGAACTGGCAGAAGGAATCAGCAACAGAGATCCCATCTTATTAAAAAGTTTCTGCACAGCAAGAGAAAACCACCAACAGAGTGAAACGACAGCCTACATTTTGGAGAAAAAAGATTTTACCAGCTGTTCCTCAGACAAGGTCTGCTATCTAGGATATTTAAGTCTTTTAAAGTTTTCTTAAGGTATAGTGGTATTTGTATAGTTAATTGTCAATTTAAAATTTAAATTTTTAAAATTTAAAAAGGATTAAATTCTTAAAATATGGCCAGTGTTTTGTTAATTTCATACCACACCTTTAAAAAAGAAACTACATGAAAAAAATTTGAGTCCTTTTTATTGTTTATTTGCATCAATGGTGAAGTTTCATATTTATTACCATTATGAAAAAACAGAAGGAATGGGGAAGGAGGGGCTTTGTGGAGTGAGTCTGGGCCAAGTAAAAACGAATAAAAAATATATATAAAAGATTTATCATCCCATGTAGGGTGGGCTATCTTGAAAGGTATTATAGCCTTTTTTTAAAAAAAAATAATAGCAAAAAAACTATGGTGATTTCAGAACTAGCAGTGATGTAAGAAAGACAATGAAATTATTCTTGCAAATGCTAACCTGATAACTAAAAAAAAATATTAAAGAACATTTTTTAAAAACTTCATTTTTGATTAGAAAATACGTAAATCCTATCTTTATTACATATGAAACTGTATTTCTGGCATGTTTATTTTATATATCTAGTTGGTAAATACCAGTGACTATGTTCTGTGCCAAAATAGGGTTGTCTTTTACCTGTCCTTTCTGTCTGCAATATAATCACTATTCAAAGCTCTACCTCATGTAAATTAAAGATATCTAAAGATAAATTTGAGTACTACACTTTGTTAAACATCAAGTCAAGAATGTTACGATACCTATGACTGAATGTTAATGAGACCTTCTATTTTTTCTACCAAAGAAGTTCACACATGTGTAAAATAAGATATTGACATTCTCAAAAATATAGAGACTATTGAAAAATATTTTCTATTTTTTTAAACAGTCACTTATTTCTGTATTAATTGTGTCTAAGTATAACTGGAACATATATAGAAACAATTTATTTTGAAAAGTAGATGGACCTCAATGCCAGGCGTGGTGGCTCACTCCTGTAATCCCAGCACTCGGGAGGCAGAGGCAGGAGGATTGCTGAGTTGGAGGCTTGCCTGGGCCACATAGTGAGCTCAGGGCCAGCCTGAACTACAAAGCGAGACCCTGTCTCAAAAAAAAAAAAAAAGGTAGATAGACCTCAAGATCATAATTTTAAGTGAAATAATTCTGACACAAGTTTAAATGTTGCATTGTTTCTCTTGTGTGAGAAACCCTAGGGTAAATGAGGAGTGAGATGGAGGATAAACATCAGCAAATATGGAGAACATGTTCAGATAGGAAAGGGAACAACAAAGATAGGGTAGTGGGATGAGGAAAAAGATTTTTAGAAAAGAGAATAAAAGGGAAAAAATGGGTAGGAAGCTTTTTTGTTTTTTTTTTTTTTTTTGACAGGGTCTTGCTTTGTAGTTCAGGCTGGCCCTGAGCTCACTATGTAGCCCAGGCAAGCCTCGAACTTAGCAACCCTCCTGTCTCTGCCTCCTGAGTGCTGGGATTACAGGCATGAGCCACCATGCCCAGCTAGGAAGCTTTTTTAAGTGTAGAGGGGAAGAAAGGTTGGAGGGAGGGGTGGAGACATGAAGATAAATGAATTAAATATATGTTATGCACAGTTACAAATCAATGTGTTCATTATGGATGACAAGTACATTTTAATAAAAAACAAACAATACAAAAGTTAAAGAGGTAATTGTTTTGGTGTGTGCCATAGAAGTGAATTTAAACAGGCTCTATTTTGGATTAGAATATTTCCAGCCAATATTAGAAGTAAAAAAAAAAAAAAAGAACCTGTGGTATTTCTCAAGTCATACATATTCTACTTACACTCTCTACGAATTTACTATCTTCCAGAAATTAAAAAAAAATGGTGTGAATTGCAATTTAAAATAACAAGTCTATTTTACTTTGATTTTAAAAAACCCTACCATCGTGTTGCACTGCCTAGCTCTGTCACTACAGTGTGCTACATTATATTAGGTGTAGAAGTAAACCACAGAATGTAATAATGTGCCTTTTATGACATATTGTTAATTTTTCTCCTTGCTTTTTGTTTTTAGGGTCCTCAAGGACCTCAGGGTCCCGTTGGATTCCCTGGCCCCAAAGGCCCCCCTGTAAGTGTCCCGGTTTCTCTTCCTGCCTCCTTCCCTCCCTCCCTCCTCCCTCTCTCCTTTCTCCCTCCTCTCTGTCTCCATTCAGCAGTGTTTCTATATTTCTGAGAGTCATGGTTTATATTTTAAATGAGTTTTAGATGTAAATGTTGATAAAATCCCTATAAAATAAAATTGAAGTTCAAGAATAAATGTTTAATTTATGAAATTTAGACCATTTTAAATATGATTCAATCTCCTCTTAGTAAGGGTTCTTTTCAAGTACATCAAAGATTTGAACAGTAGGAATATTCGTTTTCAACTACTCTTCTATTACAAAATGGTTATTGTGATGACATTAAAATTGTTACCACATATTAGATATTTGGTGAGTTGGATCTTGCCTTTTATTTTCCATCTACAAGTAGAGTCTTACATTCCTACTCAATTATAATTTCCTAAATGCCCTCCAATATTCTGGTACTACTTAAATAACCTTAAGATTTATTTATTCAAAATGTTTTAGTCTTTATAACACATTTTGCTTGAGAAATGAAAAGGTAATTGTTATCAAATCATATCATTTACATAGAATGTGTTTCTTTGAATACTCTCTTTTTTTAAATCTCTGAGCAGGGTCTTTCTGCAGTGTAGGGTGGTCTTGAACTCTTTATGAAGCTCAGGTTCACCTCAAACTAGCGATCATCTTCCTGCCTCAGCCTTCTGAGTTTTGAAATTACAGGCATATGGTGCCCCATCCAGAAGATCAATATTCTTTTTAATACCATTATACATGTCTTTATAAAGTTAACTTATAAACTGCTTCTTCATATTAATATATTCACTGATACCAGGCAGACTTAGTTGTTTCCCGTTTCCTTTTTCTTTTTGAAACTTCCTTAGTTTCTTTAAACTAGAATCAACTTACCCATCGGTGCAGTGCAGAGGTTCTCAAAATGCATTCGGTGGCCCTGAGGTGCCTGCAGCATTTATCGCATTGTGAGAAATGCAGAATCTCGCTTCCTAATCAAAGCACTGTAGAGGGACCCACTTTGTGTTTTATCAAATGCTCCAGATCATTGTGACTCATGCTCAAGTTTGTGAACGATTCCTCATGTCTGTGCTAGACAATGTGGCCCAAACTTCGTGGCACAAACTTTGATGAATATACGTATCACTGGTGAATTATTTATTTTGAAGTGCCAGCATGCAAAAAAATATTGAATGATGGCCTGATTTCCACTTTTCCGCAATAGTGTTTGGCACTGTTTAACACTGACAAGTTGTTTTACTCCTTGAAACATATCAAGAAAAGATTGTTATCCACATTACAAGAAGGAGCAAGACAAACAGCTGTTATTCAGTATAATACTAATACTAACAGCATATAACTTGCACTCACTAAATTCTGGTCCAAATGCACTGTTCAGTCTGTGCTGTTTCATAATGAACCAAAACAAAGTTTCTAAAGTGATTGTGCATATATTTTTTGATAAGTATTTCAGTGTTTTAAACCGATAATTTTGGTAATTCCTGAAATTCTACCAAGATGTATAACCTCGACATTATCATTTCATTCATATTTGTATGTATTCTTCTGAATTAGTTCCTTTAATGTATTTTTGTTGTAAGAAAAGCCATTGTACCACTTTAATTTTAGTTTTTTGACAGAGTCTTGCTCTGTAGTTCAGGCTCACCCTGAACTCACTTTGTAGCCCAGACAAACCTTGAACTCAGCAATCCTCCTGCCTCTGCCTCCCACGTGTTGGGTTACTGCTTCTTATACTCCCTCACTCTGTCACTCATGTCTTTCAACATGATGTGACCCATTGATCTTGCACTCATTTTGTCTTCAAGAAGTATTAGAAATATAATGGAAGTCTATACTTAAAAAGCATGCAGTATAGTAGGAACAACGTGGCACTAATAAAGAACTCTATTTTTGCCATTACATAAAACACTATGTTAGTAATCAGTTTATAACATTTGAGATAAAAGTGTCACTTTGAAATAGAAGAAATGAAGGTGGAGGGACACAACTGATGCCCTCTTACAAATTGGTTAATTAATCATTGTTCCTGGAAAAAATGTAGACACAAATGGATCGGATACTTGGGATGATCCAGTTAGATTCTGTGGATCTCATGATAATGGTTCGATATTTGAGCAGTGTCTATTCATATACCTAATAAAAAATTCTGCTTCGAAGTTGTTAAAATTTATAGAATGAAGCAAATTGAGAAATATTCTCTAAGTGGTACTTTTTAATTGTTGCTACATGTTTCTGTTACCACTAGAGGGCACTGTTTTTCTGTTATCTGTGTTTCAAGGCACAGAGAAATGAGTTCTGAACAGATGATTGTTAAAAGGGAAAAATATTCATTTGTCAAGTACTGAAAATCTAACATCTTGCAAAAATATAAATGCTAACACATCCAAATATACTTTTTTTTTTGAGACAGGGTCTCGCTTTGTCGTTCAGGCTGGTCCTGAGCTCACTATGTAGCCCAGGCAAGCCTTGAACTCAGCAATCCTCCTGCCTCTGCCTCCTGAGTGCTGGGATTACAGGCGTGAGCCACCACGCCCGGCCCAAATATACTTTTAAAGGATAAGTGCCACTGAAATAAATTCATTTACTATGTAATGTGTAGAGTAGAACTCAATTTTTTTTTTTTTTTAGTTTCAGTCGTACCTACAGTTATGTCAAATGGATATTTGTGCATATTATCATATATAAAACATCTAAACACTCAACTACAATGAGATATAAGAAATATCTAAAATATTTACAGTGTAGAATAACTCCAGCAGCAGTTATGACTGAAGTTTTTTGTATTTTTGATTTCAGGGACCACCTGGAAAGGATGGGCTACCAGGACACCCTGGGCAGCGAGGAGAGACTGTAAGTAATTTCATTCCTTGGTTGAAATTTTTTGTCTTCATTGGTTCACAGAGAGCTGCTCACCGTTAGCAGTTCAATTACCAGTCTGAGAACAGTGGAGGAAAAATTCCACTGAAATTCTTTTTTTTTTTTTTTTTGAGACAGGGTCTCGCTTTGTAGTTCGTACTAGCTCTGAGCTCACTATGTAGCCCAGGCAAGCTTCGAACTCAGCAATCCTCCTGTCTCTGCCTCCCGAGTGCTGGGATGACAGGTGTGAGCCACCATGCCCAGCACTGTGGTATGTGGTATTGATTGCTGGTGGGCATGAGTTTCCACGCCCAGCGTTGTATGTGGTTTCCGGGGATTGAACTCAGTACCTTATGCTTGTGAGGCAGGCGCCGAAACCACTGAGCTAATCCTCCGGCCCTCCACTGAAATTCTTATTGGAACCTGTAAACAGATACATAAATAGATCACATTTGTACCTGACGATAGTGAATGTTGGTTGAAATCATTCTCATTGTCAGCATCAGCACTGTAAGAATGATCTGATGGAGAAAGACCTATGATTTTTCAAATATCTCTTCAAGATTGTCACCTTGACTCTTCCTTGAAGTCTGTTTAAGAACATCCCATCTGGAGCTCAGTCTGCTTTAAATCGTTCACATCATGCAACATTCCTCTGTGCAAAGCTAAGGGATGAGATGTTTGCTGATTTGGGAACCAAAAAGATATTTTTGATCTGGAAGTATGTCAAATGCATCTTCTAAAACCAAATGGAATATGTAGATTGAAAACTATAATTTAAATTCTAAGTAATAGAACACTAAACAAATTGACTTAGTAACTCATCATATGTAAGAGAACTTAGGTGGAAGAAAAATTGGCAGTTACAGTAGAGCATAAGGATTCTGGTGAGTTTGTTTATTTAGCTACACTTTAAAATTGCAACCCAGTGGGTTGTGGTTCTAATCAGAAATCTCCCAGGTTGGCATGTGCCCTTGGAATCAATTCTAGGTCTTCACTCTTGGTTAACTTTGCCCCAATCCCTCCTTTGATTCTATGGTTCAGAATCACTTTAGGACATCCTGCCAGCCTGACAACATAATTGGGAATCGATAGCGTATGTGGTAATGAGTGTTCAAATGTTATTAATTTTCTGCTATGGGAGGAGCAAACTGTCAGCACCAACCCAGTTACTGTCTCTAATCACCAAGTGACAGATTAACAACTCAATGTTAGGTTTTACAACTTAATGTCAGCCAGGCTATAGGCTTCAATGAGCTAATGGGACCAAAGAATAAAATTGTTAGGGTTTCCTTTTGGGAATGACAGCTACACAGGAAGAAAAACGGGATCTACACTCAAATTTGAGAATGTGTTTTTATTTAAATTTTGTAGCTATTCTTTTTTTTTACAAAGTCATATATTTCTGGGAATAACTAAATGATTTTCATGAAGTCATCTGAGGAGGAGATACATAATTACCATATTTAAAAATCTTCTCTTGTCTTCAATTTAATCAATGGTTTTTGTTTCTATTCAAAGTAGCCATATCATTTATAACATTTAAATTTAACAAAGAGGGGCCGGCGATTTAGCTCAGTGGTTCCAGTGCCTACATAGCAAGCACAAGGTCTCTGGTTTGATCCCAGTAGCCACATACAACAATGCTGGGCGTGGTGACTCATGCCCACCAACGATCAGTACCACACACCACAGTGCCGGGCATGATGGCTCACGCCTGTAATCCCTGCACTCTGGAGGGAGAGGCAGGAGGCTGCTGAGTTGGATGCTTGCCTGGGCTAACTAGTGAGTTCAAGACCAGCCTGAACTACAAAGCGAGACCCTGTCTCAATCAATCAGTCAATCAATTCAGTTTAAGCAAACAGCATATTAGCTAATGCTTCTAGGAAGAATGTTTCTGTTTTGTTTTCTCATAAAAAGCTTAAATTTTTATCAAAAATTAATAGCATCACATCTGTTATTAAATGAGTCACTCGATAGCCAAGAACTCTTTCACTTATACAAAGTTTTAAAAGTTATTTTGAGGCTTGTCTCCTTCAGATAGCCTTCATGACTTCTCACCTACTAAAGCTATGCAGAAAATATTAAAAATAGTTTATATTCCATTGAAATAACCCAAACCTCCTGGAGATACAGTGTCATATCCAGTATTGATACTAAAATTAATTTAATCCTTTAGAAATCATTAGAATAGAAATTCCATTTTTGTTAAATTTAGCAGCGGATTTTCCAGACTGCTCCATACATTCTTTGAATAAATCTGTTTTGAGAGTTTGAACAATATTACATTGTTACTCTAAAATTAAAAGGTAAAGGTAAGGGGCTGGGGATTTAGCTCAAGTGGTACCGCGCCAACTTTGGATGCACAAGGACCCGAGTTCAATCCCCAGTACCACAAAAAAAAAAAGGTAAAGGTAGCATTAGTATAGAAAATATGAAACAAACTGCAAAAACTGAGCTGTGCACGGTTAGAACCCTGGCATCAAATGTGTCAGACATGTGCAAGCACTCAGTTTCTTGAATGAGCAGATGTGAGCTCGTTCACATCAGTTGGGGACAGCTGAACTTTTCTCTTTCTCTTGAGGAGGCAAGTGGGCATTGTAAACTGTCTGTACATTCTGCTCAATTAAGTACTGATTTTTAATAAATTCATTTCAATCAGTTATTACTATAACCATTTCTGTGAGATATTCTTGCTTTCATAGCATCTGAGAGCAAAAAGCTATATAATGTTTTATTTATTTTTTAAGGTAAAGTTGCATTTTTCCTTTCAAATCAACCTTGAAGGGAAATCTTATTAGAGGGAACCAATTGTGTAAATTGCACTGTGTGGTGTCAGAGAAAGGTGAGATAGTGAACACGACTAGAATCTAAGGACAGCTCTGAGACAAGGTTTGCAGTGGAAGGAGCAGCTTGGGTTGAGGATGTTTTGAGCTTTCTCAGTGATATTGTTTGGCACAGAGACTGACTCGCTAGATGTGTGTAGGGAAGCTGATAATCCCAGCTGGTGTGCAGAGTGGACTGAAGTCAGTGGGAAACACTTGATCATCAAAGAGATGACAGTTTGAATCATACACATCTAGCAGGCAGGAGAGAAATAGCATTTTGATAGTTCCTCAGCTGACAGTAGGATCAATGACTTAGGAAAGATCCACACTAAGTTTGGGGTACGAAGTCGGTTCATTAAGAAAGGGAAAGAAAACAGGGGATCATGAAGGGTGAGGGCACGTTCAAGGAGCTCCCGTGTTGTGATACTGAAGAGACAGTAGCTTGCAGAGCTGAAAATGTCAGGTAAGCATTCATTCTGTGTCAGGGTTCAGCATAGTTACAGCCTGAGAAATCATTTGGAAAGGTGAATACTTTAGAGGTAAGGGCAAGTCATGGAGGTTGTTGGCAAAATCCAAGAAGTAGCATATGTGTGTATGTGTGCTGATAAACATATATATTTAGATACACATACACATGAGTTTACTGTGTGTCTTTGTGTGTGCATAAATGTGCAGATCTGATCAGAAAGTTGCTGAAAAGATAAAAGAAGCAACATGCGATTTTGATTTAAAAATGCTAAATTCTAGGGTAATTTGTCCCAAGTTTAATTGATTTTGGTACCAACAATAATAGATTATATAGAATCTGGATAATCTGAAGAATTAGTCAATTTTAAAAACATAAGAAATTAGTTTTATTCCCCCTGTAACATCAATTACAGTACTTATACATTATTTTTATTTTATCCAGTTATAAAATTGTGTTGCTTAATCATAACTGAAAGTTGTATGGCTATTAGTTTCTCTTCTTTCCTGCTACCGTTATTATTTTTTTTCTTTCTTCTTTTTTTTTTGCTTTTCGGAGACAGGGTCTCGCTTTGTAGTTCGAGCTGGCCCTGAGCTCACTATAGTGCCCAGGCAAGCCGCTGCTAACTCAGCAATCCTCCTGTCTCTGCCTCCCGAGTGCTGGGATGACAGGCGTGAGCCACCACGTCCGGCACTGTGGTATGCGGTGTTGATTGTTGGTGGGCGTGTCTTCACGCCCAGCATTCTATGTGGTTACCGGGGATCGAACTCAGGTCCTTGCGCTTGCAAGGCAGGCGCCGGAACCACTGAGCTAACCCTCCGGGCCACTGTTATTATTTCTATACAGATTACATGTTACAGTGAGCAAAACTTCTGCAGATGTTGCTGGCTTTATTTTGGTTCTTTGAAAGGTTCCTCTCTCAGTATTTTTTATCTACTTCTCTATTTGCTAAATATAATTTAACTTCTGTGAAAATAATTTGTCTGTTCTAATACATAATGAATAATCCATAAGAAACCTAGAAAATGAAGATATTGAATATATTCACAAAAGCTCGGTTTGATGCATATATTCTGTTCACATCAACTGGAATATATTTTAATGACTGAAAATGTGCATTTTAAAGTACACTCTTTGGGTTTTAAGAAAGAAAGTTTGTTTTAGTAACTATGGCATTACAATATGAAATAGCAGACAGCAAAATTCCAATTTAAAAATTGAACTACAATAACCCACATTTAAGATTTGAAACGGAATTACTTTTAGCCCCGAAGTGACATTCAATATGAGTACTAAACTACCTCACAGAATTTAGATTAATGTTTTTCTTGTGTACAGCTCTTATAGATTCTATTTTGTTTACTTAGGGATTTCAAGGCAAGACTGGGCCCCCTGGGCCAGGAGGTGTTGTTGGACCACAGGTATTCTTATTTATTTTCTAACAAGGCATATGTTTATGTTTATATTTTCACCTAAACTTCTGTGAAATCTGTCCATTTTGTTGTACTCAGAATAAATGCTGCTAAAACCGAATGAAATTAAGCAATAACATAAAGTTTTCAATTGTTTGTACTAATAAAAAAGAAAAATAAACAATGAAAATGCTCAGAAAATTCACAATGTATTTACCCAGACTGGCTAATCATGGTGCCACCTGCTTTTCACGTCTACTTTAAAAAACAAACAAACAAACAAACAAACAAAACTCGAACTGTTTTTATTCAATAGACTGATTCCTCAAAATTTAAAATTACAAAATTATTTCATGATTTTAATATAAAGTAGGTCTAGAAGTATAGTAAAAGCATATTTTTATATAGTAAAAAGCTATATTTTATAGTAAAAGCTATATGTTTAAATGGAGTATTTATAGCATTTATTTTATTTTTCTTAAGATATTTTAAATTCTTTATTGGTACATTTTATATACACATCATGTTCACACTCAACATTGAGACTTTGTACCAGTACATGAGATGATTTAATTCTCATTTTTTTATTCCACTGCCCACCTTATAACCTCCCCACCCTCTATATACATATGCTTTGTTTCCATTTTTTACCATAACATTTGTTCTTTCCGCTCATCACTTACCCCTACCCTTTTCCCTTTGAATATTTTTTATTTCACAATATTATCTTCATAATAATTGTTTATATCAAGGATAAATATTTGTTTTCTTTGAACAGTTGTGAAATATTCACAAATACAAGTGTGTGTCTCATGATAGTTTGTAGAAATTCTCGAATATTGCTACAACATGTTGAATTATGGGAATACATAGCTACATGTGAACAGAAAATAAAGTGTTTATTCTGAGCCAAAACCTGTTGAGTGGACAAAACGCTTTTAATTTAGTCAGTTGGAATTTTATTCCAGTTACTAAAAAATCATAGTAAACGAGCATCAGAAGTTGGATAACGGTTTATTTGATTGTTTTACATAGATGTTTTTTGCACCTATAATTTTCCATGTTTTACAACTTACACAGACATGCACACCCAAAAATATATATGCTGAAATAAAATACAGAAATAGAACACACAGAGATTAAATGTGTTTCTTCTTTCTAGAAATCTATGTAGCAGAAGCAATAAAGAATCCTTGGATTGTATGGTCATTTTATTTCAAAGAATAATTCCTCAACTAAAGGAAAATTTTAACTGTCACTTTTATGAAGGAAATATAGCATGAGTGTAAGCATACACTCACCTTTGTGGTGAAGATCCTTTCTTGAAAGTATATCAATTATAATTTTGTGTGTGTGTGTGTGTGTGTGTGTGTGTGTATATATATATATATATAGAGAGAGAGAGAGAGAGAGAGAGCACATGGATTTTTTTTATCCAAGACCAAAATGTAAAAATATGTTTCATTTTAGAAAATAAATCAGAACACTATTAAACAACTTCAACAACCATAGCATCTGGGATATTTGCCTGTATATATTTTTAACCTAAATCCTGCATTTTAGTTTTCATTCTAAGTGGAGTCAGAGCAACTGGTCAGCATTCTGTATATTTACTTGAAAGCTTATTATACTTAGCCCCACAGAACAGCACCGCTCCAGGGGCACGTAAACGACTGGGCATTTTTCACTCTGGTGCTTGCTGCAATCGAAGGTGGCTGGCTATTTGTTAGAGCCTTAGGCCTGAAAGAACTGCTGCACCAAACTCACTGCCATCAGAGTCCTCCCCTGCCAGTCTTTTGACTTCTCACATGAATATAAATTATCACTAGGGACGTTTCCAGTTCCTAGAGACTCCCAGAAGAACCACTTGTGTTGCTTGGATTCCCGAGGTCCGAGGCTTATCACCAAGGAGTGATTCATTGCATCCCACCAACTGGGCACCAGTAACTCTTCAGTCTTAGGCTAATTTGACACCTCACATAAAAAGGAATGTGATAAACTGTACTTATAAAACAAAGTTTCATTTTTTATCAAAGAATTACACTGGCTTGATTCTGAAGCAACTCTGATGTTAGACAAAAAAAATCTATATAGCTATATATCTGTCTATCTTTCTCTGTCAACTTTAATCATTTCCCTTGTATCTTTAGCTACTGTAATTAAGATTACATATACTCTTCCAGACTCCTTCCAGAGTGCTCCTTCCATGCTTTATAAAAAGAACATCATGGACATAAATGACCGTTATCATCATTTGTGAAAATGAGCAATATTGGAGTTTATATTCTATTTGCCAAAAGAAAAGAAGCAGTCTAATGTGGCCTTGCTTATATAATTTAGGGACCAACTGGTGAGACTGGTCCAATAGGCGAACGTGGGCATCCTGGCCCCCCCGGGCCCCCCGGCGAGCAAGGTCTTCCAGGTGCTGCAGGAAAGGAAGGTGCAAAGGTACAACTTGTTCCAGGATATTTTTAGCTCAGAACATCCATTAACCGTTCATTATATTTCTTATCATTTGTTCACAGATACTGTATAACTGTATATTTTGTCACTATGTAAATTAGCATCAGGAAAATATTTATTATTGTGACATTGTTGTACTTCAAAACATCACCAAATATTAATATAATACCAGTAAGTTTACTGATTGTAAAACCACTAATTTTATGTGCCTTAGCTGGTGTTGGCTTGTTTCAATATATATGGCATTCCGTTTAATACTCTTATCAACACATAACATTGAAGTTTAGGAGCAATAGGTTGGAGGTAGTCAGTTTTGTTCATAGAAGTGTTCATCACTGCTGTGTATTGTATTCTCTAGGGAGACCCAGGTCCTCAGGGTGTTTCAGGGAAGAATGGACCAGCAGGGCTGCGTGGTTTCCCGGGTGAAAGAGGACTTCCTGGAGCTCAGGTATAATCAGTGTGAATGTAAAGGAAGTGAATTACATTTGTATTAGATGCATTTTCTCAGACCTTAACTGAAGACTCATGAGTAACTAAGAGGATATGCACACATATCCATTTGATTATCATCAGATATGTAGGAGTATTTATCTTCTGTCGGAAAGTATCTCTTGGCATCCTCTCTTTATTAATCATATGTCTCCTATTTATATTCAGTTCACATTGATTTTTTTTTCTTTGTTTTTTCACTTTTCCCAGGGTGCCCCTGGACTGAAAGGTGGAGAAGGACCCCAGGGCCCACCAGGTCCAGTAGTAAGTATGGTGATAAGAAGTCGTTCTACTATCCACCATAGCAAATTACAGCTTTTTTCATTATTCTCATGCTGTGATCCCACTGCAGGGGGGGAATAAACACATGTCAATCAAATTAGTCAGTGCCTGGTTCCTACTAATTGCACTCACTGATAACAACAGAAACAGAAGGGTTTAGATAATTGGGAATATTTGATTGTGCTTCTGTTGGGAGGTAAAAAGAACTATATTGCTCAGTGAAATGAATTAATTATGAGTAACAGGAACTTATGGGCATGGAAGGTCTGAAGGGGTTAAAGTTTGTATTAATTTATCTCATCTTTTTCTTTCATTTAAATAATCATAAAATTACATTCATTTTTTATATTCTGCCATTCACTTATTAGAAAACAGACATAATCTGTCAAAAGTATTTGATGAGACTTGCATTTGTCAGTGACATAAAAACATTTCATAAAACAAGAAAACATATATCTTATGCATTATTTATACTGCTTTATCCAAAAAAATAAAATGTGAGACATGGAAAAATGCATAAACATCATGGGTTTACTTTAACAGTAATTCTAGGTTTCTGACACAAAACAAAAAAGTCACTTGCCCATTTTCTTCCATTTTTAAACTCTTCCAAGAGACAGTGTCTTCATTTTTTTGTCTGCAGATTCACTTTTGTTACTGCTGATGCCCTCAAGATCACTCACTGTGACAATTAAGTACCATATTTAATAGTCTTTGCTTATTTTTGGTCTTATTAGCCAAACCTGAATAGTTGAAAGTTGTCTGAAACTTTTCCACTTTTATTCATAATGTATTGAAGTCATGTTACTTCAGTCCTCAAAGTATTTTTTAATTTAACCTTTTTCTTTATTTCTGCCACCCTCCACTTTGCTCAGTCTTTCCATCTTCTCCTTGACTTCTAATGTCTTCACAGATGTCCTTGACTCCAACTCTTACCCCGTGTTCAGTCTTTTTCATTAGTTCTAGATTTTTTTCTTAGTTACAAATGACTCCTTGCAGCTTTGCCATGTCTTTGCTTCTGCCCATCTCTTATCTCTTCAGTGCTTTCAAGAAACCAGACTCTTTCCTGTGGCCAAAAAGTCATCTCTATGATTTGATACCAGTCACGACTGCCTATTTTATTGCCCTTAAAACCACCTTTAATTCTGTGTTCTTAATGCACTGAACTTCTTGGGTCTTAAGCACCATATTGTTTTCTAGTTTGAGAGAGTATATTTTATTATTTTACCTTCCTTTTCTTAAAGCCAGCACTCTGTATTATGACTTACTAAAGAAATTACCTCGAGATTTGATAAGTTGTCTCATTTAGTCTGTAACTTGCCTGTGTATTTGTTTGGTTACATTCAGAATTTGATGTGTGCCACATACCAATCACTTGCGTCATTTTGCAATGAGTAAGGTAATTTTGGACATCTTGTGAAAATTTTTTAAAATTTTCTTTATTGATACATTTTATATACAGCTCACAACCACACACAACACTGGGGAATTTGTACCAGTATATGACACAGTTAATTCTGATTTTACCCACATCACTTCCCACCCACAACCTCCCCCACTCCTTATGTACATGCTTTTTCATTTTCTTTCTGAATCATATTTATTCTTTCCCCTCATTACTTTCCCACACCAAATTACCTTTGGATATTTCCTATTTTACAAAAATTATCATACATTCTAGAACTCATTTACATCTACAAGTTCTCATACCAAAGAAAAGATAAGGTATTTGCATATGTGTGATCTATTTATTTCACTTAATAGTGTGTCCTCCAGGTGTATCCATTTGCACATAAATTAATGAAACCTGCCATTCTTTATGGCAGAGTAATATTCCATTTTATTTAAAAAAAAACACATCTTCTTTATTCAGTCTCCAGTTGATGGGGATTTGAAAGGTTGCTGCCAAGATTGGGCTATCATGAGCTGAGCTGCTATGAACAAGGGTGTACATATATATTTCCAATGTGATTTTTTAAATTCCTTTGAGTATATTCCTAGCAGGGGAATAGCAAGGACAAATGGGACCTCTAGTCCTAATTTTCTGAGGAATTTCCACACTGATCTCCACGGTGGTTGCACAAGCCTACAATTCCACCAACAGTGGAGAAAGGTTTCTTTCTCCCCACAGCCTCACCAGCATTTATTGTTGGTTGATCTCACAATAGCAGCCATTCACTGTGGAGTGAAATAAAATCTCAGTGTCATTTTTATCTGCATCTCTCAAAAGACTGCTAGACTTAATTACCAAATTTAGTAGTGTTGCTGGGTACAAGGTCAGTACTCAAAAATCCATAGCCTTTGTCTACACAAACAAACTCTACAGACTCACTGAAAGAGAAATTGGGGAGTCAGTCCCTTTCACAATAGCACCCAGAAAAATGAAATATCTAGGAATCAACCTAACAAAGGAGGCAAAAGACCTCTACTGTGAAAACTATAGGACTCTGAAAAACGAGATAGAAAAGGATATCGGAAAGTGGAAAGACATTCCTTATTCCTGGGTAGGGAGAACCAACATTGTCAAAATGGCTATACTCCCACAACTACTATACAGATTCAGTGCAATTCCAATTGAAATTCCAACACTATACTTCACAGAGCTAGAGAAAATAATCCAAAAATTCATCTGGAATGACAAGAGACCTAGAATAGCAAAAGCAATTCTAAGCAACCACAACATGGCAGGGGGTATACAATCCCCAACTTTAAACTCTACTATAAAGCCGCTGTGATAAAAACTGCATGGTACTGGCAAAGTAATAGACCCCAGGACCAGTGGAATAGATTAGAAGATGCAGAAATAACCCTGGATACACTAAGCCACCTTATCTTTGACGAAGGAGCCAGACATCCTCAATGGAGCAACTATAGCCTCTTTAACAAATGGTGCTGGAAAAAATGGGCTTTAAGCTGCCAAAAGCTAAAGCTAGACCTATGTCTTTCACCATGAAGAAAACTAAAATCACAGTGGATTCAAGACTTAAACGTTGAAACAGAAACAGTAAACCTGCTGGAAAACAGATTAGGTAAAACTCTTGGAGACATTGGCTTAGGCAGAGACTTTATGAATAAAACCTCAGTAGCATGAGAACTAGGAAAAGAATCAACAAATGGGATCTCATCCTACCAAAAAGCTTCTGCACAGCAAAAGAAACCACGGGCACCACTAAAAGACAACCAACAACATGGGAAAAAATTCTTTACTAGCTGTTTTTCAGACAAAGGGCTACTCTCTACAATATATAAAGAATTTAAACAAATCAGTCTCCCCAAGTTTAAAGACCCAATTCAAAAATGGGCATCTGAAATGAACAGACACTTCTCAGAGGTAGAAGTCAAAGCAGCCAAGAAGCATATGAAGAATTGTGAAGATATTTTAAGAAAAAAATTAACATATGCTAATGAATGTATCAGATTTTCAGTGGAATTTACAGCAGTGTGTCAAAGATTTTTAAAGCTCTTCTTAAGTTAGTGGTGACGGTATTAACAGGGAGAACAGTTGAGCAATGCTAAAGTTATTGTTAGGACGTAGAATCTGTAAGAATTTAGAATGAAATCCATTGTACCAGAAGGTAAACCTACAAAAGGAGTAAATGGTCATTGGATGAGTGAAATCTGAGTCATGACTATGATTTTAAGTCATTCTTACAAGATAAGCAAGCATACTCTCCCATGTATTTGGAACAGCTAATAATTTATATGCAGAATGCTTAATGTGCTGAGAAGATATAATTTTCCAGATATTTATTAACATTTGTTTGATTATACATATAAAACATTGAGTGTAATGCAAAAGTTTAATGCCATTTAGTTTGCTTCAATTTGACAGTTACTATTTTTTGGTGATATCTAAGTAGGACGTTGCTTGGCTCAAGATAGGATAAAAAATTTTGAACAAAAATAAAACACACACACCACAGACCAAGCATTGTAAATTGATTGTTGAATAGCATTTATTATTTGTATGCCTAGTGCTATACAGGAATTAAATGTTAACCCATAATACTGGGAAAAGAAATCAACAGAAGATTCATGAAGATGGTGGCCCTTGAATTTGCATTCACAGAAACTACAAAACTATTTAAGACAATAAAAGCATATTAAGAAAAGGACATAGTAGTTAAGGAATCTGGGCTTAGAATGTAGGACAAGTTTTGGGAAAATGGGCTAATATTTGTTGAATTCTTGCAAAGTATTTTGAAGCATTTTGAACTAAAGTAGAATACAGTGGGCCGTGTGACTGTTGAAGTTCAAAAATAAGAAACTGGAATAGTTTGAAGACTTGAAGTTTTTTTGTTTTTGTTTTTGTTTTTTTACAGCAAACAGACTAAATAAAATAAATAAGTAATTAAAAAACAAATCTTTCCTTCATGTGTATTAAGATAGCAGATTCTAAGAGGGTGCAAGAGCTTAGTGACCAATTTCATAATATGGCAGTGACCTAGGGACTGTGGTAGTGGGGACAGTGTGCTGGGGAACAGCCCAGTTTACTGCACACTGAGAGGAGGATGGTAGAATCTGTTGTGGAGCTCAGATTGGTTGTGGGATGTGCAGAAAGGTGGAAGGTGAATGAGGACATCACACTTGTGCTTTTAAAGCCTGGAAGCGTGGTGCTGCCGGCCTCGCACTTTTCTTCTTTGCAACAATTTTTCTTCTTTACAACAACAGCAACAAAGGAAAAACAGAACAGTCATGCATAAAACGTTCAGAGCTTCTTCTCAGTCACAACAATTTTTAAAGGTTCTTTTTATTCTTTCCTAAAAGAAATCCTGCACACATATTCATTTTTAGTTTATTTGGAATTAACACTGATTCTTACAATAATTTTATGTATTATATTTTGCAGGCTTCAGCCAATTTAAATATCTCCTCAAAATTGTTGGTGAAGAACCCACCAAAAATAAAGGCACCATCTCCATGCCATTCCTGTCATTGCTTTAGAATACAATGAACAACTTCAAGAGGGTGACTCATAGTTCGTACAAGTGCTAACAGTCTCAACTAATTCTGTTTAGAGTAATTCTTAACACAGAAAGTTGGATTTTGAAATGTTTTTCATCCCAAATGACAAAGAATAAAATCAAAAACACTGATTTTTGGGCTGGAGGGTTAGCTCAGTGGTTCTGGTGCCTGCCTCGCAAGCGCAAGGTCCTGAGTTTGATCCC